>JAZHYW010053876.1:0-12339 GCA_037355805.1 Ixodes ricinus
GGCCCATGAAACGAATTTTGGACTGCAATAAATCAATTTATATTGGTATTTTACTAATAGCACATCGTTCAGTGGGCCAAAAGAAAAAAGGTAGAAAGTCAAAAGCCTGACTTTCGGTACGAAAATTTGAAAACACAGCGGACTATTTCGTACCTCCTTCCCTTCGTAAGCTCGCTGCCTTTTCTCTGTGATACATCCGCGGACCCCGCAGCGCGTCATCGGGCCCCCGCAGCGCGTCACCGGGCCCAAACGAACGTCACACGACACCGGAGCTCACTTAATCCCTTCACCCCTAAGCTGACATTGTGGTGGAAGCTACGCGCTTGCCGGACCAATCAGCCGCCCCCTTTCATCACCTCACCTCATTCTCTGCGCGTGGGTATGCGCGAGAGAGCGTGATCACGTGGCAAAAGTGTGGCTGGCCCAAGGAGCACGTAGCTTCCACAGCACTGTCAGCTTCGGGGTGAACGGGGTGGGGAAAGCAACTTTCTGTCTGAATTTTGAGCGACGGCTAATCTTCTAGGGGGAGAATGGATGTGTCTGGATTAGACAAACGAAAGTCCGAGCAAGAGGGACTCCCCTTTTCCGTCTTCTTGAACTGTTTGGTAGAATGCGCGATTTATGAGTTGAGGAGGAAAGCTAAACAGGAAAAAGTTGGAAAAGCGTTTCATGACTCCTTTAAAATACACTAAAAGAATTAAAAAATTTTAAAACAGTTTAATTGGGACACGCATGTCAAAAAATGCATTTTACACGGAAAAAATATTTAGAGCGAGACACGATTTAGTTTGTGGTCACCTCCTTTCAACTTGTTTTTTCTTTGGCCTTTGGGCGTGTGGAGGAGAGGTGGATCGGCTCAAGCCATCATGTTGACGTGAAAGAGTGTATGACCCTCTCGTTGAGGTGCAGTGTATGACCATTTCGTGACGTCGCGCGAGTTTGTGCGCAGAATTTAAAATAAATCTTGCGCCATCAATATTGCTTCAAAATATTTTTTTTGCTTAAAATTCATTTTTTAACACGCGTGTCCCAACCAGATTGTTTAAAAAAACCTTTTTTTTTTTTATTTTCAGTGTCACTTTAAAAGCATTAAAGTATTTTTTCTTCCAAACGTTTCATTTGTGATAAAATAGACACGAGGCATGCTGATACGTTTCTGAAACTGTGCGTTAGTGGTCCGTTTTGTCTAATAAACTTTTGAAAGTGCAACTCCGAACCCTCCTAAAGAAAAATTAGAATGATTCTCGAGAAACAGATTCGTAACCTCAAAAGTCTAAGGGATTGGTTGAGAGAGGTTGTGTTAGACTTCGAAATTCCATGACCTGATGTGGTTGCTTAGGTACACCCCCAAGAAACCTTTCACATCACATGGCTATGGTGTTGACTTTTAGGGTACATTTAACGGCGTAGGGGTAAGAAGGGACTTCCAAGACCTTTCAGCATGACAACGATGAAAAGTGACCTCCCGATCCAAGTGACTACTACTTGATGTTGCCGGAGAACAGACATCTCATGCCTGTGTCATTTTCATGTCAAATGTAGCAAGGTAGATTTCAGTATTCACCCAACAGAGGAAATAGATCAGGAGGATTGCGAGAGGAGGAATGATCAAGAACGAGGAGGAATGATCAGGAATGTGAAGGAAGCAAGTCTATCTGCTTCTGTTGCAGGGGTTGTGGAGACATCAGAACGCCGAGCTCTGATTAGCTCTAAATGAAGGCAGCTTTTTTTGAGGTCTACCCACTATTCTTCAATCAGAGCCAATCAGAACTCGGCATTCTGGCGTCACCACAACCCCTGCAAAAGAAGCAGACTGAACTTGCGCACCGCAGACCGGACAGTCTTCGTCTTCAGTCAAAGAGTAACAGGCTGCAATCCTTTGCATCCATTCATGCAGGGTGGCTCACAAGTTCCACGGAACCCCGGTGCGTGGACGAGAGGCCCGCCAGCTGCCTGCCGGCGCACGAGTGCAAAGACTGCCAGGATGTGAGCCCACTCTCTTCACTCTGGCTCTGTGCCTTTTAGGAGGTCAATAAAGGACCCCCTCTCACAGCACGCCTTTCTCTTCCATCTCTTTATGTCCTGTCCCAGCTCCTTCTCTTTCTTCGTCACCTGCAGCGTAAACTGCTCACAGTGTTGCCAGAGATAGCCGGTGATAGTAAAAGTATTTAGATTGCAAGTTTGTCTGCTTACTCTTGCAGGGGTTGTGGTGACGTCAAACGCCGAGTTCTCAAAGCAAGCTGCCTTGAGGTCTACGCACTGTCTCTTTAATCAGAGCTCGGCATTTTGACATCATCACAACCCCTGCAAAAGAAGCAGACAAACTTGCGCTCGACATTGATTTTGGCGAGGCACAGTGTGCTTGTGGTACTGGTAAACGAGCATTTGAGGTGCCGGGACATAGCAAAGATGCTGATCTAGTAAAGATGGTATGCCTGGAAAAAATCATTTTGCTCTCAAGAGGTGTTATTTCACTTCCTGGGGCTCCTATGCTACACGTGCGGGACCAAGCGGGACCAAGGGACTGGGACAATGTCGTCTGCTGCGATTGGTCATCGCAGCAGACGGCGTTGTCCCGGTCCCTTCGTCCCGCTTTGGTCTTGCCGTGTAGCATAAGGGCCCCTGTAATCAGCTGGACTGGTGGTGAGATTGACACATGCCTTTTAAGAGCAATTTTGGAGATCAGTCCACTTTCGTGCAGACTTGTATGAAAATTTCTTTCAAAACTATTTTAAGCTTTGCCGCTTTTTTTTTTAAAGACTATGCGACTCTTGTTTACAGCCTTGTGATGATCAGAAACAAGGGGATATTGCTTCACTGCACTGCCGGTTTTCGTGTATTACCGGTTCAAAGTTCGAACGTTGAAACTGACCAGAAATATCCTTTAAAGAATTTGCTATAATCCTTGCCCTTTGGATGCAAAGACTTCAGTTGTTTGTTATTGGTCACCTACCATGTATGTACTTAGAGGTGTACAAATTGAATTCCCTGCATCCAAACACTAAAAACTGGTTCGCCCACTTGCGACCGATTATGACCATGTTCCTTCGAACCACTCAAAATCTCTCCGTCAGTAAAGCATTTTATTAACGAGTAAAATCGGCTGCTTGATAGATATCGTCTAGTCTTTCTTAAAATTTCTTTTGACGAGAGAGAACATGTGGTGCCATCTACCGGGTGGCCATGGAACTCTTGGCATTTCCGTGCATTTTTAATTTTTTTTCCACGCATTATTCTTTCCTGGTTCAAAAAGCTTTTGACAACGTTAAAAACGACCATTTCTCATAGCTAGTATGTACATTTGATATCGCAAAAACCGGAAAACCTTTGCTCTAGCGAAATGCAGTTCCAGCTTCGCCTCATAGATGATGCTGGCATGACAGCGTGCTCTCTCCTCGTAAGAGATCGCAAGAACTCGGTCGTCGGCAAACGCAAGTGTGCGAACAAGCCTTTAGATGCACTCGCTTCGTATGTCCAGCGTGCTGGTCGCACTTTAATCATGCTTATTGCTAGTCAGTGATGCGAAGGGTACACTGTCGTGTCTAGTTCTACGAGCGGGCGGGACATGGCCGGCGTCAGGAGCTGTTGAAGAAGTGCTCTCGGCACAGAGCTCTGCACGCACCGCCGCTCGACGCCGGACAACTTCTGGGAGCTGGACTTTCCGGACACGCAAGAGTGCAGAGCCAGAGGTAATGTCGTGATTTCTCGTCATGGAAGTTCCTCTAGGCTGGTTCAGACATTTCCGTCTAGCCGACTACGTTACGAATGCCGGTGACAGCCTGTAGTACAGTCGAATCTTGTTAATTTAAACTTACGGATAATTCAAGCTAACATGCAGGTCCTATCCTATGTATCTCTACGAGAGGAAACTCCCGGTAATTCAAAACGCCATACACAAATAAAAACAAAATAATTTTGGATGTGCAACAAAAAAAAATTGATGTACTGGCGATCGCACTTAGCTGTCTTGAGCGCCTTTATTTCAGTCTCAATCGTAGTAACCCGCGATATCCCAGGTGCTCGAGTCTGATTGGCATTGACAGTGGCCAGAGTTGCACTTTGAGTAGGGGTGTGCGAATATTCGAAATTTCGAATACGAATCGAATATTATCCTTATTCGAAATGTATTCGATTCGAAAATTGCATATTCGGAAGTTCCCGAATATTCGGCTTTGGCCGAATATTCGGAAAACGGCAAATATTTCGCACAAACTACGAATATTCGGCAAGTAACGAATAATCTGCTTGCCACGCATTCTCCTATAAATACGTTCATTCACCGAGAAAGACGTATGATGCGTGCGTTATCGGTCTGCTCTGTTTCTATCTGTTTGATGGCAGCAAGACAGCGTCAGTTTCGGTGTCTCTTTTCTCCGAGCCCTTTGTTGTGTGGCGCTTTTATAGCAATATGTGATGTAATTGCGCGTTCTATAAATTGATACAATAAAATAAACCTCGAGAGTGAAACATAAATATAAAATAAATCTCGAGAGTGTTATCTAATATAATTGTTTGAAAATTAAAAAAAAGAAAAAGCTAAGTGCGAGCAGAACACTGCATCGCTATCGACAACAACTCCTGCCACTCCCGAGCAGTCAAACTAGAGATATTGCGAACCTGCCCAGGTTCAAGTTCAACTAAGTTCGACTTTTTCGAGCTTTTAACATGATGTTCGACAAAGGTTCGACTGAAGTTCTACTTTTGTGTTCATGCACAAAAATTAAAAAAAAAAAACTAGTTGACTCACCTGGCAGAGAAAAAGTACAATATTTGTTGGGTTTATTGGCATCACTGGTTCACATAAATAACTAATGAAAGCTTTAAAGCGCATATTTTCATTGGTAGCCATTTTACAAAATATAAAATAAACTACTTTCTAAATTATTTGTTTCCCAAAATTCGAAAGATTCGTATTGCAGCTGGCCAACACTGTCTATAGTCAAACTTCTTCGTTCATTTTTCTTTATTTTTCCTTCCCCCTTTCCTTTATCCCCCTTTCTTTCCTTTCTCTCTACTTTCTTTCATGGGGAACCAGGTCAGCATTCCCACTAGAACAACCTCCCCTACTTTTCTCATGTCACCTCTCTCTCTTTCTCAAACTTCTTCAAACTTTAGTGAAGTTTCGCAGGTTTCCCGATTACAGGGTCTTTCTATTGGCGGAAGTGTTGTCACGGTGCGTAGGGAGCGCTTACTTTCTTAACACGTTGAACAGTTAATTTTCCTACACGATAGTTTTGTAGTGAGTGCCTTACTAGAAGCATCTTTAGCCTGCTGCAGCCCAGTAAAATGCAGTTGCATTTATTTATTTCAAAAAGGCAACAAAACGTCCTGTTACCTCTTGTTTTGCAATTTTTTTATTACAAGACACATATTCAATATTCGATTCGATATTCGAAGCCCGTTTTTTGAGCCCGTTTTTGTCTTATTCGTATTCGATTCGTATTTGAAAATTTCAATATTCGCACACCCCTACTTTTGAGCCATCCAATGAGTGCCTTTTTGGGGCTTGCATTAGCCAGTCATTCCATAGAAGTTCGCCGCTCGACATCGGCGTCCGTTTCGCCGCCAGTGTCGAGCGGCTGCAGTTTACCAGTGAGCCCGCCTTGGACCGCATGCTTTATCCAGCACCGTATGCAAATCTTGTCGACGCTGTATTTGCAACTCGTTGCAGGCTACCGCAGAGCCGTATATAAAAAGAGTTTGCTAACTAGGAGGAACGGGCAGAGCCAGGGCGTGCACAAGACACAGATAGAAGGCTCGACGTGCTCTCTTAACCAACTAGAAGTTGAAAATAATCCCCTAGCGGCGGTAGCGAGAAGCACTTTTAGTAAGTGCGTAAAAGTTAAATAAAGTAGCCCTCCATGGTTGAAAATATAGTGCACGTGATGCTTCGAATATGATTGTGCCAAAAAAGAGGTAAGAATCAAATGTACCGCTCAAACTCTGTTTCGCCAATTGGAGTCTGGCCGCTTAGGCGGCATTTTCCCAGCACTCGGCGCCTGGCGTACGGATCTCTGTCGATTGTTCTCCTAGATTGTGATTTTGCATGACCGTGATAAAAAAGTGAAAGCGTTTACAACTTCCTGTAACACTGAATTAGAGCGCAACCTTAAGGAGGAGGAGGGGAGGGGACGGTATGCCCTTCCTCCTAATCCGTACCCTCTCCTCCTCCTGTCCTCCTCGCTTTTCATTGGCATCACGTGACGTAACGTGACCCTCGTGACGTGACGTGATCCTGGTGACGTGACGTGATCCTGGTGACGTCACGTGATTCTCGTGAGGTCACATGACCCTGGAGACGTCACGTGATCCTCGTGAGGTCACATGAACCTGGTAGCGTCCACGTGACCCTCGTGATTCCACATGATCCTTGTAAGGTCACGTGACCCTGGTTACATCACATGACCCTGGTGACGTCAGCAGGGCCACGTGACCCCTGCACGGTGCATTATAGGAAATGTCCCATAATGCACCGCGCAAGGGTCCCATGACCAGGGTCATGTGACCCTCGCACTGTGCATTATGGGACATTTTCTATAATGCACCGCGCGGGGGTCACATTAGCCTCCTGAGGTCACGTGACCCTGGTCACATGATTGCACGGTGCAGTATGGGACGTTTCCCATAATGCACCGCGCAGTTATGCCGACGGCGACGCCTGCTCATGCCGGAACGGGCGCCTAAGAGCTGCGCTCTAAAAATCAAGTGCACCACATTTTCAGTCACCGAGTGTAACACCGACGCACCTATTAATTTTGTTTCTCGCGACCACCCACCAGGCTATTATGCACGGCTTCTGGCTGGCCACATTTGAATCTGAAATGCCCTGGAACACGCCCGGCCTGCTCTCTGCCAAGGGCGCCTCCTCATTTGCCTCCTATACTTCCCAATGAATAGCCAAACCCTTTCTATGTACGGCTCCGGTCTACTGCACTCTAGGGCATTAGTGACTGCTCTGAAAGTATACTTGGCCACTGCTCTCGGGTTGTGGGGTCCGCATAATCCAATTTAGCAGAGCAAAACGTTCACGAAACCCGACGGCAACATTCTGAAACACGAGCTTACCACCCCGCGGGCCGAAGGCAACCGTAGATGATATGAGAGCCATTAGAGGGACAGCTTTTTGAAGCTTTACTCCTGTTACCTTTTTTATCTGCACTTCAAAACACTGCTAACGAAAAGCACGAGCTGAGGTGCATACATGACGGGGTAAAGGTGGCAGAGTGGAGACGTGGAGCGTGCACCACACTGCATGTTGTGCTGCCTGTTGTGATGGATGCGAGACTTCCAGCTGTGGTCCACAACAAATGGGATCAACTCCCTGGCTTATTCCAGCAATCTAATATGTATATCTTGATCTCAGGTCACTTGACAATAGATGAGCACGATACACTTTTGTCAAGTCACACCAAAGTACCACAGTATGGCGTGACAACAGATAGCTACACGCGTATCATGTTATACACAAAAGACCCATAACGCTACATCCCCCTTTTTCGAGTCAGCCGCAAAAGTCGCAAAGAAATAATCATAAATAATTTGAACCGAAAAGTTCATTATGGGACATTCACACGAATTAAGAAACAACTCTTTTAAATCAATCGTGCGGCATTCACAACAAAAACAAAATCAAACATGCTGTACAGTAAGCTCGCGATAATTCAAACTCGGATATTTCGTACTTCCGGTTAATTCAAACAGATTTGAAAATTTTGGTTGTCCCGCTATGCTTTTAATGTATTTATAAGCCGCTTAATTCGAACGGCGTTTTCGCTTAATTCATACTTTTTTGTTCTCACGGCCCCGTTGAGTGCGCTTCTTTCCGAGCACCGGTGCACCGCAGAGAAGCAATACCCGCGGAGCTTGCGTTCGCGAGTGTTGCTTCTCCGCAGTGCACCGGTGCTCGGAAAGAAGCGCACTCAACGGGGCTCAAGCGGGCACACATTAGCGGAAAACGGGGTTCACATTATGTGCTTCAAGACTAGCAATAATGACCAAGACGACATCGAGGATGAGGAACAGCTCACTGGCATCATGCTTTCTGGCCTTGAAGCACATAATGTGAACGCCGAGCTGGCGGAATATGCTAGTCTTGACGACGATGTGTGTGTTTGTCGTGATGACTCATTAGAGGACATAGTACAGGAAGTAATGCCAGCACAGTGCAGCAGTGAGAGTGAAGGTTACGATGAAGAAAGGGATGACCCACTACCAACTTTCACAGCCCCAGTGGCCTTTGAGCACATCGCTCAGCTCCGAAAGTTTGTCTGCAAAGGAAGAGTCCCGTAAAGAGCTACTTGCATTGGCTAATATTGAAAATTTTGTTTTGAGATCTCATGTGCTGACTAAACAGTCCACAATCGACAACTTTTTTGCCGGATGAATAAACTTAACGTCACAGTTCTTTCACCAGTGTGTTATGCCCGTACTTGCTTATAATTAGGCCTATGTAGAGGAAATTGGAAAAAATCTGCTTTGTATGTGTAGCTATCCATGTAACAAATCATAACGTTGTCTAGTATCATATTTAGATGAATTTCTGATAATTCAAACTTCTGATAATTCAAACTAAAATCTGTGACTTCCTGGAGTTTGAATTAATGAGAGTCTACTGTATTAAGACAAACATCAAACACTTTGCATTCAGAACATACTTGAATCAACTATGCTGATTTCAGAAAAAATATGATTCAAATATGATATCACTCAGGCTGGCGTACTGCCCGGCCAGATCACATCACGTAATCCAGAGGGACCGCAGGCAACGGAACACTAGACCCCTCTCCTTGAGTCGGACTGTTTTGGCCAATCGAAAAAACCAGGATGACTCGGTCAATTTGCAATTGGGCAGCTGTCAGTTTTCCTTTCTGCAAACTCTTAGCTACAGTCACTAGTTTTCATGCTTCTGTCCTCTTCTCATGGGATTAGGGCTCTTCGGATCCATTCATTTCGGACCCCATTGTACATCTCCGCCGCATACGAGCGCAGCCAACAGGCCGGATTGAAGGACCACGCCCTTCTGTCTGTGGTCTTTCACCTAGACTTCGTCATGGGGCTTCAACTGAGGCAGATGACGCACCGCATGGCGGCCGTTGTAGAAGCAGCGTTGCGTGTCCCTAGAGGAGCGTGTCTTTCCGACGGACCTCCTTCAGATGCGGGGTTCTTGGCACTAGCTTCTTTGGGTGGAGTGGAAGCGTGGTACGGAGCCGCCGGCTCTTGAGCAGCTCTAGAGGTGTGCTGCCTAGTTGTCGCGGGGTGTCCTGTAGACTAATAAAGCCAGATAGGGATCGTTAGACTTTAACTAACGTCTTTTAATGGTTTTTTACCATTTTTTGAACTTCGCCATTTGCCTTCGAAAGCCTCTGGCTCGACGTAACACCTCTAAACTGCTGGAATTCTTGGCTCACAAACTGTTTGCCATTATCCGTTACAAGGACCTCTGCTATTCCGTGTCTCGAAAATATGCTTTTAAGCTGTTCTACAACATGAGAACTAGTGAGGGATTCCAGGCGGCAGAGCTCTGGAATGCGGGAAAGGTGATCTACCACCAACAAGTAGTTACTTTTTTTCATGTGGAAGATGTCTGCTGCTGCCCTTTCCGATGGCCTAGAGGGAGTCTTAGTTGGCATCATTGGCTCTGCCAGCGGGTCACGATACTCTGCACAGACACGGCAGTTCGTGACATCTGAGGCAAACTGGGAGCTTAGGCAGGGCCACCACACAAACTCAAGGGCTCTCGCCCTGCACCGGGCAGTACCTTGATGCCCTTCGTAGGGCTGTTTTAGGACCTTGCTTCTTTCCTTTAGGCTTCATGCTGAATCGGCATTTATCCTTGTTTAAGGTTACATTGGCTTTGGAAACGTGCTCCAGAGTGCGATGCAGACACTGATCATGCTCTTTCTGATTGGAGCCAAAAACTAGCACATCGTCCATCAGGTTTAGCACCCCCAGGATTCAACCAAACAAGTATTTCGCTCATTCGTTTCTGGAAATACTCGGGAGCTGAGGTTATACCAAACGACAACCGTTCAAAGCAGAACGCCCGTACATCGTGATGAACATAGTTGACGTCTCGCATTCTTTTGCCAACTTCACTTGATGGAAGCCTGAGCTTGCATCTAGTTTTGAAAACACAGCTGCTCCGCTGAGCAACGCTCATCGTATCGTCAATTGTGGGAAGAATGTAACGCTCTCATCTTATATTTTTGTTGAGTTGAGTCAGGCCCACAAAAATTCGTATATCTCCTAATGGTTTTAAGACCGGTACTATGGCAGCACACCAGTCAGTTGGGCCGTCGACTTTTCTGATGACCCCGTTCGACTCCATTTTGTCGAGTTCTTTTTTTACCCCTTCTCGTAACAGGATGGGAATATGACGGGCAGTGTGAATGGCATAAGGCACGCTGTCTGGTTTAAGATGAGTGCCTAATATTTGCCTTTCATGGTCCCAAGACCGTTGAACAACGAAGGAGGCCCGTTTCCACCGAGACTTGGTCGACAAACTTGACTATTCCTAGTGCTTCGATGGCTGATAAGCCTATGATGACAGACTTAAGTGATTCAACTACAAAAACTGTTTGTTAAGTAAAATTACGCTTCCACCAAATGGTGGCAGCAAACTGTCCTTTCACCTTCAACTCCTCACTGCCTGGCCCTACTCAAGCGACACTAGAACGTTCTAGCTTATCAGGTAATCCTGGGAAGGACGCTGAAACCACCGAAACTTCAGCTCCGGTGTCCATCTTTGCAGAAACAACAGTATCACTGATAGACACTTCTACCATTCTAGCTTTAACGTTCGATACTCGCAAAGAATAGACAAAGTTCTTACAGTCAGCGGTTCGCGTTCCTCTCTCAACATTGCTGGTGCCTACTTTGAAGGACCTTGCTTGTTTAGTCGAGCAGGCGGCGGCAAAATGTCTTCGGCTTCCGCACGTGTGGCGCACTGCTCCTCAGGCAGGGCACGAAGAATGGGAGTGTGGACCTCTTCCGCATGTTGAACATTTCGGAGCGCTGTTGGCTTTATGTCCGACGCGCTGACTATTCTTCAGATGATGCCCCGTGTGCTTAGCGTCCCAACAAACTGCGTCAACCTCAGCACTTGACGACACCGTCTCCGAAAGTTTTGTAGAACCACTGCGAAGCTTCTGCTGGCATTGCACAGTGTTTTTCAGCCATGCCTTGGCAAGGGCACTTTCCAGCGTTAAATTCATGCCCATTTGAAGAGCTTCGGGAGCTTGCGACAAAGCAGTCGCGAGCCATTCGCTCTTCTACGTCGCCGTAGCCGGAACGGTCTGCCAATGTATGCAGGGCTGTGGCAAACTGGTCCACAGTTACTCCTGGTTCTTGGCAGCGACGATTAAAGCAGGCGCTTTCATGAACCAGGTTGCGAGGAGCAACCAAATAGCCATCAAATTCCTGCTTGACGACGGCATACTTCTTCGAGTCTTCTTCAGACCGGCTGAAGGTCTGGAATATCTTGGGTGCCTGCTGTCCCATCGTGTACAGTGGGGTCCACACCTGAGCTTCCTGTGTCCACTTGTTCAGTGCGGAGGAGAACCGGTAATCATTGAAGTCCTGAACCCAAGCAGGCCATTCGGACGTTTTGTCGAAGTTGAAGCCCGGTGGCGGCTGTACCGGGAAATGTACCGGGTAAGACGAAACCTTGTCTTGCCCGGCATGCCTGCATACCCTTGAATGGTAGCCACGGCATGAGAATGGGCGACGGACCACAAAGGATGGCCTGTGTGTCATCCCATTTCTGGCACCATGTCGTTTCATCCCATTCCTGGCACCTGTGATGAACGCAATACTTTCAGCCGTAGGCCCCGACAAAAGGAACAGCCCCCTGGTTGATTCCAGCAATCCAATACATCCCAATCTCAGGTCACATGACAATAGAGGAGCATGGTACATTTTCGTCAAGTCATATTGAAGCGCGACAGTACAGCACGACAACAGATGGCGACGCGCATATCGCGCTATACTCAAAAGACCGGTAACACTACACTGCAGAAGCGGTCAGCGTGCCCCGGATAAAAGGGAGGTGCGACCTAATACTACACAATAAATTTCAATTTTTGTTTCTCTTTAATATATTTTCTGGTTTACATTTGGGGGTACGGCCCTACAGGAGTGCAGCCCATTTACAGAATTATATGGTATGTTGATTAAGATGAAAGAAAAACCAAGATACTTAGTTTGACTACCGTAAAATACCGAGCATGCACCCTCCCCAGATGTGGAGATAATTCAGCGAAAAATGGAGGGGGGTCCTTGATCGGATTCGGGGCTGAAATTCAAGATGGCGGAAAACAAATGGCGGCCAACAGATAAAAA
>JAZHYW010053880.1:0-10104 GCA_037355805.1 Ixodes ricinus
ACTAGGGATGGGCGAATATTCGGTTATTACGAATAGCCAATCGAATTCTGTTCTATTCGGCATTCGCTTCGAATCGAATTTAAGTATTCGACAAAATCGAATTATTCGACAAAATCGAATTATTCGACAAAATCGAATTATTCGACCTTTCTAAATACAGTCAAACCCGACTATATCGAGCCCGTTTACATCGAATTATTCCTTATATCGAACAATTTTTGTGCACAGTAGTGTTACAGTGATAATATATAGCAAAAACTATGGTTGCATCGAACAAAAATAGCAGCCGCTACCGATATATCGAACTGCCAAGAGCGCCGTTTTGCTCTGCAAGCTGGCTTTCCCCGAACGCAGCGGCCGAATTGGGGAAAGCCAACTTGCAAAGCACGCTAGACTTTTTTTTTTTTTTCGGGCGGTTGCGTTGATTGTTTGGAAGAAAAGAAAAAATATCTTTTGCGGAGGGAGCGGAGAGAGGGTGCTCCGTGCTCCCTCTCCCCGCTCTGTCCGCAAAAGAGAATTTTTTTCCCGGGTGGTTGACGCGGCCGCCCGGAAGAAAAAAAGACAGCTTGCTCTGCTAGCTGGCTTTCCCCAACGCAGCCGCCGGTCGTAGGGGAAAGCCAACTTGCAGAGCAAAACGGCGCTCTGCAGGAGAAGGTGGTCCTGCTCGGACGTGCTCCGTGCTCTCGGCATAGTTCGGCGCTAATGCGCGAATATAAAAGGCAGCGGCCTCAGCATTTTGGAGTCCGTCGATAGCGTAGAAAAATATCGTTATCGCGGATGCAATGAAGAAAAAGCAGCAGAAGATGCAAGACTACTTCATTGTGTAATATTTCAGCAGAAAGTGGATTTTTGAGAGTCAAATTCATTAAAACTTTTATATCGAATTACCCGCTATACCGAACTGGTAGACGTTTTTTTGCGAGTTCGATATAAACGGGTTTGACTTACTCTGGCTTGGATTTCCGGCCAGGTGGCGCAAGCTTCCGACCATTTTGACCATTTCATGCTCCCGAACTCAATACACTTGAAATTAACAATTACAGTACTTCTAATACCAAATAAGGGCAAATATAAAACTATAGTTTAAACATATCTTGTGGTATTTGTTGCTTGTACTATTCGAACTATTCGATTCGAAATTATTCGGCCAAAATCACTATTCGCTTCGAATTCGATTCGGACCCAAAATCCTCTATTCGCCCATGCCTATTAAAAACGTGTCCCGTATCTGTATGTTGGGAAAGAAAGAAAAAAAAACCTAGTAAGATGAGTTGGGCCAAAAACATTACTGTAATATCTGGAGAGATAGCTTACCTAAAAGAGAGGGCAAATCGAGCTGACATTGAGGAGTGGGCTAACTATCGGTATGCGACCAACGAAAATTACACCATCTTCCCTAGGGGAACCATGGGGTGATGCGGAGCATCGTGTTGGTTCCGAGGAAAGAGTCAGTTGCGTGCTGATGTCGAGAGATGGCGCCACCGACTGCCTAGCGTTACCCCCTACGCGAGCCTTCGTCGCGGCTCGCGGCAGAGAAACTTGGAGCACGCTCGCCGCTCGCCGTTTATTTTTTTTTTCACACTTGAAGGAGAGGAGACTAGAGGAGGAGAGTTGCGCGTGCGCGCGCGGTGTGAGTACAATCGAACGCACGCGCAGTGCACGCAGCTGGTAGAGAGAGAGGCGGAGAGAGTAACGCGCAGTTGTTGGAGAGAGGGAAGGAGGAGAGTTGCGCGTGCATAGTGTGACTGCGGACTACGACGCCGACGCCGCAGGACATAGACCCGAGCAAGAGATGCTCCGCGCTCTAAAAATGTACTTTTGATTCTGTGACCTGCCAAACTTGTCTTCACACTGAGGGTGGCGATGCACAGACAGCTGTCCTTCCCAGTCGGCAATGTTTACTTATCCTCCGCCGTAGCCAATTGCCCCATTTTGACCGAGGTCACCATAGGCCAGGCACTGCGATTACTAGATGTAAACTATCTTTCGGTGTTTTTAAAAAAAAAATTGCAAATTGTGTCAAAAATAGTAGAGGTGTGCGAATACTGAAATCTTTCGAAGCGAATCGAATCGAATAATAAATGTTACGAATCGAATCGAATCGAATATTTTCGAATACGAATAGTAGTTTCAAATAAGAAAATTTTTGAAAACAAATATTTTCTAATTGATGTGAATTAAGGGGAGACACTGCACCTTGAGGCAAAAATACGAAAAGAACAGTGTTCTAAAACGTTTAGCAAGCATCCTAGGGCTTTCATTTATGCCTAACTGTATTCCCCATACCTTTTAGTTCACTGATATATGTTTATTTTCTTTTCAGTATTTCCCATCGTCTTACTTCTTCCCATAAACTTCGCAAATAAAATCTTCGATTATAACAAAACTAATTAGGTTACATCAGAACCAAGTACATATTTCTAGTCAGGTTGTAATAGAAGATAAGCTATGTAAATTTAATTTCAATCTGAACCCCAAGTTATATATATACAAAAAAGCTCTAGAAGCAGTGTTGCCTCAGAATGCTCAATCAAAATACAACTGGAATTTTGTTTTTCACCAAACATTTATGAAAAGGTTAATTTCACTGCAATAAGAGAAATGTCACACATGTGACCAATAATATAAAGATCAAATAAAAGATCAGTCAGTAAAGCACCATTCAAGGAGTGCAGTTACAGAGCTACAGAACGGAAATGAAAGTACACCAAGTGGAGGCGGGTCGGCAAGCCACAACGCAGTCGGAGATCGCGTCGCGGACGAACGCAACTACGTGAACGTATATAAAAGTACACAAGCGGTGGTGGGTCAGCAAGCCACAATACAAAGTTGAAGACCGCGTCGCGCAGCTGCACCGACTTCGTGCAAAATCTTTTTACGCGGGTGAACGCAACCACGTGAACGTAAACCGAAGCACAAGCGGAGGCGGGTTGGCAGGCCACAGCAGAGTTGGAGATCGTGCTGGGGGGATCGGTAGCCGAGTGGGCTAGCGCACACCAGCTCGGAGCACCTGGAGCGAAAGCTCGCGCTGCAGAACTTAGGATCCTGGGTTCACTCCTCCCTACTGCCCGTTTCGATCTGGGTGAGCAGCGTATCGGCGTGCGGTCGCGTATCACTACTGTGTGGTGCACCTTAAAGACCCCAGGCTAGCGGTTGTGCTGCACTGTCCAAATTTCTCATCTACAGCTAGGAGACTCGTCACCCCTGGAGGCAGACCAAGTTCTAGGCTGTATAAACATACACACAACTTATTTTTCTTCTGGAGATCGTGCTAATCATGCGATTGAGCCGCACAGCCGCTCTGTCTTTGCGCCATCTCTTTCCGTGCGCAATGGTTCTGCCGATAGAGGGCGACACAAAGAAGCAATAAATTAAAATAACAATTGTATTTTTTTTTTTCGGAGGGAGTAAGTTACTTTTATTAGTGAAAACGGGTAGAAATAAATAAAAAGAATACCGGCAAACTGATGAACCGGGAAATCAAGCGGAAAATAACATGATCCAGATATCGCCAATAGCCGAGGTCAGCCGAAAATCCATATCCGAATCCATAGTAGTGAGAGTGGTAGGTCGCGTTTGTGCTTACGACGATAACATGCCGTTGCAAACTTCATCAAATCTATCGCAGCGTTTGCGTCACGACCACTTTGCCAACTCCGGATTCCAGACATCATGGCGAGCAGAGGACAGATCGCACTACTGCAAATAACTTTCCAGTGCATCATATAAAAAAACGTTTGCCCAAAAACAAGACGGGGAACTCGACCGCGAGTTGACACTAATCGGCGAGTTCCGCGTTATTCGTAGTTTCCGAAGTATTCGAAGAACTCGAATACTTCGAGCAGCGAAAGTGCGAAGCGAATCGAATCGAATAGCAAGCATTATTCGCGAAGTATTCGAAGTTTCGAATATTCGCACACCCCTAAAAAATAGGGGTGGGTTTGGCAAGCAAAGCAACAACTAGTACCTTATTTAGTTTAGTATAACTTGAAATAGTTTTTTTTTTTTCTGGCGCTCTCTTTAAATTTTAGGGTCAAACAATAATTATAACTAAAGGAGTCTTGACCTAGAATAGTAAGCAAAATGTCCCAAGACCGTGAGGCTGACCGAGATGCTCCGACACCTTGGTGGTTTCTCCTAAGCGCGTCCGGTGCAACGCAGCAGGCTTGGTGCATGTGCAGGCATGCCGTTCAGAAGCAGTGAAGCTGGTCGCCAGAGCGCCGTTGCGAGACCGCGAAGCTCGACTCCAGAGCACCGGTGCAAAGCGGTGAAGCATGACGCAAGAAATCTGAGAATCCTAAAGACATCCTTCGTAATTGTTTGAAAAACTGGAATATGTCGAACAGTAAAGCGTGCTGCGAATCAAATCGAATAGCTACCACCGTTCACAAATTTTTCCAAGTTTCGAATATTTGTGCACCTCTACAGAAAACTGAAATTTCTAAATTAGAAAGTGGTACACCTATTCTTTTTGTCTGTTTCTCTGTTTCCTTCTCAAGGTGGACAAGATTGGAAGGGGTTACCAGGGCGACCCTTCCTCGGCGCTGTTGGAGGTCCTGGATCCGGAGCAGAACGCCAACTTCCTGGATCACTACCTCGACGTGAACGTGGACCTGTCCAAGGTGTGACGACTCGCCGCCACCTTGTAACATAGCTGCGTCTCATCATTGGTGCTACTAGAGCTCACTTGATAACCTATGTTTACAGTGTCGGCACTTTGTTCTCTGACTTTCCTCGTGGGCGCCGCCATTTTGTTGCTTAGTGCAGACGGCGTGCAATCGGCGATCATTACGATTGGGAAATGCGAGCTTTCCAAACTTTAAATGCGGCGTCGGGGAAGCTAGAGGCGGTAGCAGTTCACACTGTTGCGGGCCGTTTCAATTCTTCTGGAGGACGGGAAAGCGTTTGCGGGGAAAGCGTTTCTCCACAATTTCGGATAAAACTTCAGGCAACTGGCAACGATTTTAGGTGCCAAGGCGGTTGAAGTGTCGTTGTCTTTAAGCGTAGCTTGTTGGGGAGCTCTGTGTGTGACCGCACCAAAGTGGTGTTTTACAAATATGGCATGGTCTTCGACTGTCGTCGAATCGGCGTTTGATTTTGGGCACATGCGAGAAATTAGGGCGGCGCAAGGGGACATTGCATCTAGGCTAGAGCGGTGTGAAATGTCTCAAGCTGGTTCTACAGCACGTAATCAAACGCTTTTAAGACACTAGACGGGCCTCAAAGGTCAATTTTTCCACATATTGCGCTGCAATTTATCGGAGCTGCAAGTAAGCGGTGAAAGTTTATAATGAAAAAATCAAGAAATAAACTTACCTCATTAAAAAGAAGAAAAAAAACAAAACAGTTCCGGGCATTCTACGTTGCCACTTTGCAAACGACGATCACCTAGTGAGAAGTGTTGCCAACAGATGGTGTATGCTGCATCGAGGGAGCACCAGCCGATTCGGGTTGATAGCAGACAATCTTGCAAAAAATGATTATCTACGTTAATGCGAATAGCATCAAACGGTGCGGAGTTATGCGCGTTCGTCAGGTGGCCGGCACACTCTAGATACGCCAGCCCACTCTTGAGGCGATTCTAAATTTGTTGACACTTTCACAGCCCTGCGCACGATCTCCGCAGCCCAGCACGTGCGTTTGTGTCACTTAGGAAGGCGAGCAAAGCACGCGCCATACGCACAAACACTCAAAATGGTACCGACCAGACTTTCTGGCGTCTCAGCTAGTCTCAACCAACGGTACTCTAAACGGTTGTTTATATCTTTACCATAGGACGCGCTTTACAGCGCTGTCACAGCTGCTGGTGCGCGCGCGTTCCATGCACGAGGGCTCATTCCGCTCTCGTGAGGGTGAGCACGGCCGCTACATCACCCTCTCCCGAGCGCGGGAGAGGGTGAGCTAGGGGCCGTGCTAAGCCTCACGAGAGCGGAATGAGCCCTCGTGCATGGAACGCGCGCGATGGTAAAGATATAAACAGGTGTTTAGAGTGCTTTGAATGACTGCCTTCATAGCTCTGTGGTTAGCGCGTCTGCCTGCTGATCAAAGGGTCAACGGTTCGAATCCCGCCGGCGCCGGTCTTTTTTATTTATTTATCGACCCGCGGCGTAAGAGGTTAGATAGCCAGATAGATAGATAGATAGATAGATAGATACATAGACGAAAAGTGCGTGAAGTATCCAAAGAATGCTATTCGCATTAAAAACAAATCGGCTGGCATTCCTGTGATGCAGCGTACACCATCTGTCGGCTGCACATCTCACTATGCGTGCATCGTCTGCAAAGTGGCAGCATAGGTTGTCCAGAACAGGTTTCTGTTTTTCTTTCTTTTAAATGAGGCAAGTTCCTTCCTTGAAATTTTTTCACAGTAAACTTCCACCAGGTGCTTGATCCTAAGTTGTAAATTGCAGCGCGATCACGTGGAGGAATCGCATTTTGCGGGCCGTCTGAAGTGTCTTAAAAACGTTCGTTTACATGCCGTAGAAGGTCTTGTTTTGGTACATCGGATGCGCTTACTACAAGATGCATTGCCAATGCGGTTCCCATATTCCGTCTGCATTCCGAGGCACCTTGCAACAAATGCTGTGCGTATTATCTCGCACTGTGTTTTTACCAACTGTGTGAGATAACATCCATTTCTAAGGTTTCAAATGTATTTTTTAGTTTTTGTTGGTATTGCTCCTTCTCACTCCTGCTGGAGCCCAATCATTGACCACAACCACAAAATGTTCTAAAGGGATCAATAAATGCACGTTTCAGGTGCTGTTTATTTGCACTGCCAATGTGACCGACACAATCCCCGAACCATTGAAGGACCGCCTGGAGATGATTGAGGTGTCCGGCTATGTGGCAGAAGAAAAAATGGCCATCGCCGAGGTACGTACCTGGAAACATTTAGTTGTTCAATTAGCAGCTAATTGTTTTGTATGTTTGTTTCAACTGCAGGATTTTAGTCAGCCCCAGTGGGTGTCTGGTGTCTTTGCAGTAAAGGAGCAAGCAATTTAGCCAGAACAGTACCGCTACCAGTACAGTGGCAAATCCAAGGGGGGGGGGCGACGGGGGCCGCCCCCCCCACAACAAAGTTGACCTTCCCCCCTTCCCCGTTCTCGGAGGGCAATTTGACATGGGTGGGGGGATGCACACGAAAGAATGGGAGAATAGTATCCTTACAAATTCCCCCCCCCCCCCGCAAAACGGAGTTCTGGATCCGCCCCTGTACCAGTGGTACATGACCATGTGCGGGTACAATGCTCATCCAGATCGAAACGGGCAGGGGTAGGGATTGAATCCAGGATCCCTGGCAGCGCGAGCTTTCGCTCCTTGCACTCCAAGCGGTGATGCGTCATCTACCTTCGGCCACGGATGCCGGAGTGAAAATGCTGGTGTCCGTAGTTGCTTGCAGCAAAACTCGGCTACGGGAACTTGGCACAACAGGAGAGCGAGTTTGATTATGCGTCTTTAAGGGGAATCAGATTATGGAGTTTAAATTGGTGTCATCATTTGAAGTGAAGCAGGCTTCTCTAGCTACAAATAATTGGCCACATTTGGAGCAGAAAGCACAAGCATAGTGTGTGCATTGTTGAGGTTTGAAACAGCGACCGTCTATCACTTTTCCTTTGGCACAGCGTATTCTTAGATGTTTGAGGTTTGTCTTGATGTCCACATTAATTTCAACCATGAGAGGTTCATGCGGGAAGAACATACCTTGCATTGTTTGTCAGCTGACGTGGCTAATAAGAGGATAAATCGTTTTCTAGGAAAGAAATTGGATCAAATTGCAGTTTTTGATGGTTCAGGGCATTGTGTGTTGACTTGTCATGTTTGTCATGTTTGGACTATGGTTGCTAGACACCTACGGCCAGAGTATTGGCACTCGTTTCCTTCGTTGTCTGATTCTATCAAGATGGTCATTTGTCTGTTTGCATCATGTGACTCTTGTTTACAGGCCATTTGCGTGTCCCTTTTGCGACAGTTTTGATTCAGAAATGCTGCCTTTTGAACAGTAGATACGGTGTTGCAGTGTTGGGTAAACTACATCTAAAAAGTACTTGAAGTACAAAGTAAATGAGTGGTTGTGCACTTTCAAAGTAAAATACAAGTACTTTTTAACACAATCTTTCATGATGCCCTTTCATTCCCCTATAGAGTGTTTTTTTAAAAACTGGTGTGCATTGCTCCAGGGCCAGGGGTAGTTGGGAGTGCACTCCCGATTGTTTTAACTAGAACGTGCATGGTCAAATTAAAGAAATTGTGCACACTGACCCACCAAGCAATGCTGATTTGCTTGAGCCATAGTTTTAGGCTTGGGTGGTTGGAATTCTGGTTCAGGCCATTGCAGTGAGGTTTGTTTTGACGTCCTCTTCCCAGCGCTACCTGATCCCTCAGGCAAGAAATACTTCAGGTGTTGCGGAGAGCCAGTTGGTGATCCAGCCAGAGTCCCTGCAGCACCTCATCAAGTACTACTGCCGGGAGAGCGGAGTGCGGAACCTCCAGAAGCACATAGAAAAGGTAAGAGGAGGGTCACGTGACGCCTGTTTACGTGCAAGCAACTTGTGAGCATTCCTGTTTTGTTGCGTGGTGCTTCGGGGGATCTCTTGGCAACAAATGTGGCCCTGAAACCTTACTCTTTACATTCAAAGTTGTAAGGCCTGAGACAGTGAAGGAAAAGAAAGTCCACACACAATGTCCTGTGTGTTATCTCTTCCTTTTGTGTTTCGTTCTTCTCCTTCCTTGTTTCGAGTTAAGTTATGCCAACTTCACCAGCTTGCCTGCAAGCTCCTCCCTTTTTGGTCATGCCATCTTACACTTTGACACCAGTGGTTCTTTTAATACAAGTCAAACTATTTTTTGCTTTCAGGGTATGTTCAACCCATGTTTTTCTAATCTAAGCCATGCTCCTAATCGTCATAATATTTACTAGCAGAGTATCTTTTATACATCAAGCAAACAAGATGTCATAAAGTTTCAGTTGGTTCCCTGTTTTTAAAAACTTCTATCTAAATGCAGTGTTTTTTTTGTGTGTGTTTTTCTTATTTATGTAGTGCTTGTAAAATAGCATGTCCATTGTATCATACATTTAACTTCATTTACCTACAATTTATGCCGTCGCAGTTTCTAACATTGTGCAAGCTATTTGTGAAAAATTATGTAATGGTTCGTATGTGCAGCAGTTAAACTGATTGAAACGCAAGAGCAAAATGTAGTGGAGTGCATTTCAGGAGGTTCGCAAATCGCTGAGTAAGGTTATTAGAGGTGTGGAGCACCTACCTCAGTTCATTTTCAGTTTGAACTGTGTGCACAATGCATGGTGTATGAGCACTCAACTATTTCTAATGATAATAATAAAAAAGTCACAGCATATCCACGTGGTGAATGATGATGAGTGGGCGAAGCTCCGGAGTGAATCGTCGGTAAACCAGCGATTCTTCCGTTAATTCGCCCACTCATCGCCATGTAAAGACGTGAGAAACACTGTGTGTGTGTGTATACAAACCACAATCTATCACACACACCACAGCTATGGCCGAACGAAACGTCTAGAAAGTCTCGCTTAAACCGCGCGTCGGCACCTTCGGGCTGAGCTCGCCTGATGCGTTTGCAGACGCCTCACGAGCTCTCGCTGCATCGGGGTCTGCCTGCCGATACGCGCGCTTTCTTGCCGCTTCCCGTTCCCTGACGTTCTGCAGATCCTCTTGGCGCCGCTGCCGTGCCGCTTCGGCTTCCCGCTCTCGTACGGCCGGATCTTGGCGACGCTGCCGTGCCGCTTCGGCTTCCCACTCTCGTACGGCCGGATCTTGGCGGCGTCGCCGAGCAGACTGACGACGCGATTCGGCTTCCCGCTCTCGCACGGCCGGATCTTGGCGGCGTCGACGCGCAGCCTGACGACATGCTTCGGCCTCTCGCTCTCGCACGGCTGGATTCTGTCTGCGAGCGCGCGCTGCCGCCGCCTTGCGCGCTCTCCGCTCCGCAACATGAGCTAAGCGCCATCTGTCATCTCTACATAAAGTTAATTCCGGAACACGCCATCTCTTGAGCCATTCATAAACTAAACTTGAAGTGGCTACATACAGAGGAGGGACAGACCCACGGCTTAAGGAGCTTCGC
>JAZHYW010053881.1:0-28086 GCA_037355805.1 Ixodes ricinus
TTAACGCAATAAGTACATTCTACAGTAGCAAGTGTTGATAATAGAACAATATCTGAAACAGCAAGTCGCTTTTCGACGGTACCGGTAGGGTACGCAATGTACGTACACTACGTCCGGTAACGGCCCCTGAACGGACGGCCGGTTTGTCGTAGACCTGCTATTGGTATCGGGCGCGCGCCCTCTCTCTCTTTACCCCGCCGGTTTCGCTGAAATTCTAGGATGTTTAAAGACAGCGCCGAAAAAATTGCGTCGCTTTGAGAAAGCCTAGTGGAATGGTCTATAGACCGTTCCACTAGGAAAAGCGAAAAGAGAAAAAATGCCCCCCCCCTCCCTGTCACACACCGTGCGTCGTCTGCTCCGCCGGGTGGGCTGTACCTAACATCCGGCTGGCATTCAAACTCGGTTTAAAATGACGTCATTTTAGAAATTTCAAACGCAGATGCGCGGATTTTGATATGCGAATAATTGTGTAATGCTATGGTCGACAAAAAGACTAACCGGGTCCAATTGCGCTGTTAGCTGCGTGCAAAGAAAAAAAATATATGAAACAAACTGTGTCGCAGTGACCGGTCTTTCACAAGCGAAAAGTAAATCCGATTGCTGTAGCTTTTTTACTATGCAAAGTTCGTACTGGTGTAGGCCTTTAGCGATAGTGTGTGGAAGTCTGGAATAATAAATAAAAAGGTGGTCTCCTGACGTGGTTTCCTGTTTTAGACAAGGAACCTTATGCTTTCTGCTTTTTGCAAGCTCATCGTTTTGCCTGCTTTAGCTTTTGTTTACATATACGACTGCGTTTGGCACACACCTAATGCTATTAAAAGATTTAAAACATACCATACCACGTAGTACTGGCAGTTTTCAATAGAATGAGACCATGCACGCCATCCTTGCCCTGTCACGCTATTCACTAGGCTCAACAGGCACAGAAAGAACATATTTTCGTCTGGCAGTTTTTGCTTTTTTCATTCTTTTTTATATCACCGTTATAAGAAAATAGTTCAATTTTGATAGGTATTGTCTGAGAGCTTAGAAGCCCAAGCTCATAGCTGTACCTTTGCAGTTGCCCTGCTGTGCAGGAGTTCAGCGCAGTCAAGGTGCCTTTTTGGCAAATAGCTCGCGCTTGTATACACTAGAAGTGGTACTGTCATTCCGGTTGATTTACACAAGAAAGGGCTGAGAAGCAAATATTTAGTCAAAACAATACTTGATAAAAAGAAGAATAGTGCAAAATGCGTCAAGAGAGAAGAGCTCTTTTTCAAACGTAAATGAATCGAAACTATAAAACTACAGCATTTCATTTGGCGTTTTAGGCATGGAAACGGGGGCTCGAAGCAGCGGGATGATTGTGGGCCGCTTACCAGAAAGTCGCGGGCCGCGTGTTTGAGACCCCTGGTCTACACAGTAGCAACATTTTTTTTTCTTTTTTGGCCGATGTAGGCTTGTAACTTTCAAAAGTATAAACTCAGCGTTTCACCTCGTACAAAGTTGTGATTCATAATTTGGCGACAAGGAAACATTTAAACACTTGCTTTCTAGCACTGTGTCGTATCAATGATCATTATGCGAGGTTATAGATATGTCATCCATTTACAATTTGTTTTTTTATATTTCCTTACACTTCAGACGTGGAATGCAAGGGCCTCTTTTTATTATTCCGCAAGGAGATTGTTGGGTACATCCCAAAATATGCAGTGAACGAGCTGAATAAAGAATAAAGTCTAAATGTAACAAAAGACGGAGTGAGTAATTACTGAGTACAATAATGATCAAAATTCTAGCGAAAATTGTACTTCTCCGGCGAGAAGTACCACTCATCCGTTTTGGCTACACGCTTTGCTGGACGGTGGACGCACCCTTGAATTGGTGCTCTTCATAATTAAAGGGATGTCAGTTATCTCGTAGAAACGAGATCACGGAAATTTGAGCATTGTTATCTGCAATACAGAGTGATTTCACGGCGTGTTTTTAGTTCCAATCAGCGAAGCTTGTCTTTTGCTGCAACATAATGGTTGCACTGATAACGCGCAAGTCATGGTGCCAGTGGATTATTAGAGAACGACGCTCATTTTATACGAAACGGTAATAGCTTCAATGAAATGATATAGCAGTATTTTTCTATAAAATATGCAGTTCCTACGGTTGCACGATCAGTCGAAGGGATCTATGAAGTCCTTTAAAGGAGCGGCACCATCATTTCAGCTGTTGACCAATTTATCGAGCATACAATTTTTTTTAGGTTACGTCTGTTTCTATTAACCGAAACTTCCGCTTTACACGCACAAGCCAGTAGCCATTAATTTGTAAAGCGCGTAAAAATTGAATACAATTGTGTTGTACTGAATTGTGTTTGTTCAGGGAACACACTTACTCACCCGCTATAAATTGCGCATAAAAATAATGGAATTGGAAGGTATAAATGTTTTAATCATTGCATTCGCGTAAAAAAGCGGTAAAAAAATTGAGGTCTAAAATATCCCAAAGGTATTTGAGGTATTTTGACGCAATCGTTCCACAAAGGTACGAGTTGTAAAATACGCCTCTAATACTTACTTATACAATATGTCTAACAAGATGTAAGGTCTCTCGCCTTTCTGATGCCCTAAAGAAGGTTCATCGCCGTACGTTTACTTTCCGTCGCATCCTTTTGGCAAGGTCACAATCAAGATCACTCAGCTCCAATTCAGCTCAATCAAACATCATATGCGCGACTGCGCCGGATAGGAATATCCTTTCTGCCCGAAGGCCACGACAGCAACCAAGCATTACAAAACAGATACGTCGTCGCTACGACTACAGTGCCTGGAGCGCGTCTCGGAGTGGTATGTCTATCTTCCCATTCCCCAAATGCATCGAAGATTGTCCCTAATTGGCAATAATTTACATCGCCCAAACCGGAGAGTCACGCTGTCAGATGGCGCGATCCTGGCGGTTGGTCGTAGAAGTTCCGACAGAGTACGGGCGAACGCTTGTGTGGCTGTCGTCCCGGCGTCCCAAACTTCGACAGCTGAGGCTTCGGTGGACTGTGAAACTGGAGAGCGACCTGCAGCAAAATGATCTGGCTTCTGCCGTATCCAGTTGCATTGCCATACTCCCCGCCAGGATCGCGGCTGGCGGCAGCGTGACACTCCTATGACGTCATCAGGCTGAACTTGAGGGACAACAGTCGACGACTCCTTAAACATACTAGTCAGAGACCTGCTTCAGGCAGCGGACAGCACCTCTTATCAACACCAGCGTTAGAACCGTCGAAGTCATGTCTCTGTCTGGTCGCCTTGCAATTGTAACTGGAGGTGGAAGCGGAATAGGTCGAGCGATTTGTTATGCTCTGGCGGACGAAGGTGCCACGGTGATAGTTGCTGACATCGATGGCGGTGCGGCAGGAAACACCGCAGTTGCACTCCCAGGTAGGCGATAGCGAAGTATTTTCGTAACGCAGTCTCCCGTGAACATTCTAATCGTGTTGCTTGCGCGTACGGGGTCACGTCTAAACCTTGCATGGCGGTTCAGTGTAAATTTGTAAGGTATCCTCTAGTGAGCTTTCGTTTCACTGAACAAATTATCTAAGTTTGTTAGCAAAATGTTGAAGAGTCTTTTCAAAAAGAACACATTTTTAAAATTGTCTCCGCATTGGTAATCACTTTCATGTTTGCTGGCCAGTGTAACAGAAACGCGAAAGCTTGATGAAAACACAACCTGATTTCTACAACTATGAAGTAGCCAGAAATGACAATTAATTTTTTTTTGTCGGAAAGGTGATTATGATCAACGACAACGTTGGACAAAAATACCCTTTGAAAACTTAGTGACGTCCGCGTTAAAAGTAAATTTGTAACTTTTTAATCGAGACTATGGTAACAATATATTTACAGAAATATGTGTTAGCGGATCACGTTTTTCTTTCATAGAGAATTTCTTGATAGGCTTCATCAGATCTCAAAGCAAACAGTGAAACGATTCGAGTTGTCACCGTCAAAGGTAATCCAGAATTCGGTTATGTATGGTTGATTTAGTTTAGCATGAAAGATGAGGAAGACCTAAATATACAAAGCCGATTGAAAACGTATTTTTGAAGAGTCATATCTGTAGACCTCGAGCGCTGTACTAAGGTTGCTGCAAAAATAAATAGGATGCTGGTCGTCTAGTTACCAAAATATGACATAAGCTCGGAACGACACTACATAAATTATAGAACACTACCAGAGGCGGTGCCACTGCCAGCCGGGGTAGGGGAGGGGGCTTATGGGGTTTTGACTTTCTTCCTTCCCCACCAGTTTAATTGAATCTACATACATTGCACCAGTTATTGCACCTCCTCCCCCTTTTTTCCCTTAAACAATTTCTGGCTAATCCACTGAACCGCACTCGAGCAACGCGTTTGCCCATCTGTAAAACAGTGTAAGTTCAAAAACCAGTCACCTTATATTCTATTGTTTGTGTAGCGATAAAAACGAGCTTTAATAAGTGTTTAGTGTGTCTCTGCGTTGGATGCGGTGTATTTTAACTAAGAAAGTATCAGTTGTTCAATGCACCTTTAGAAGTTTACATTGGATTTCATTCTGGTGGTTCAAATTTGTAAAAACTGTACAATACACAAGATAATTGCAGCCCCATAGGGAACGTCAGCCAGATTTGTCATATTACGTATTTGCCAGTTTTAAATCAAGCGTCGAGACATAACATGTATTAAAAGCAGACATTAATTCTCTCCTGAGATTACTATAGCGTATTTCTACCAATGGAAACGAATCTCGTGATATTTGGGTTACTATATGTGACGGGCAATTCATTGAGGGTTTCAATTATTGTACACCTAAGCAAA
Source organism: Ixodes ricinus (assembly GCA_037355805.1). Lineage (NCBI taxonomy): Eukaryota > Metazoa > Arthropoda > Arachnida > Ixodida > Ixodidae > Ixodes > Ixodes ricinus. The sequence continues at coordinate 4,820 of JAZHYW010053881.1, forward strand.
ATGATTAAATATTTGATAAGATGAATGTAGCCACACCACTTTCAATTACGATTTTCTTGTGGTAGAAATATGTTTGAGGGGGTGGGATATTTAAAGATAACTAATTGTGAGCTCTTACCAGTACCAGGTCAGAGCACTCAGCATTCAATATTATAGACGAAACATATACAGGCAGAAATGTTGTTGCGTCTCAAATCAGCGAACAGCGCGAAAGATATTCCGAGATAATGAATCATGTTTTGTTTTGACATGTATTGAGGAACCTAATATACCCACCGAAACGTATTGTGATGCAGTCTTTATTGTTGTCATCGCGCATCATTATCATAATCTCCGATGAGCTCGCATTGCACGTGCCGGGCAGTGCTGAGCATTTCCGAACATACCGTATTTACTCGAGTAATAGCCGCACTGTTTAGAAAGAAAACCTGATTGTTCGCTTTTCCGCGGAGCACGCTGATTGCCAATCACCGCGATCGACAGCATGATTCCAGCTGTTTACAGGACAGGGATAACGTCTTCGCGCGAAGATACCATCTGCGAAGATTGCCTTTGTATGGAGAATCGAGTTCTCGATGTAGCTATTCGCTATGTTATTTATGCGCAACGCGATGATTGGCTGTATATGCGCTTTGCGGGAAAGTAGACACAAGGGCCTTGTTCATAAATAGTGCGGCTATTACTCGAGTAAATACGGTAAGCATCGTTGAGGATAGTGGCCAAGTCTATGTCTTCTCGCAATATGTCTTCACTTTTAACAGGCGAAGGTCACCAGGCCCTTGAGGTGGACGTTGAGATGACGTCTGTGTTGGCACTCTTTGAGTACGTGTGCGACTCGTGCAGTACTCCTGTCAGTATTGTCGTCAACTCGGCCGGTGTAACGAAGGCTTCTAAAGTGGTGGAAATGGAAGAGGACAGCTTTGACGACCAAGTGAGGACTAACCTCAAGGTACGTCTGACTGTGCTATTGAATTTTCTCCTTGTCTTGTACCATCGTCGTTTACTTTGAGTCTACCCTCTATATCGACGTTTTTAGCTTTATATTGTCTTCCATTCCGGAGTATCATAAGCGTAGACGAAAAGGAGGAAGGAATAGGATTGAATCATGACAAGTGGAGGGAACACAGCAGGCAGCGTTGCCAGGGACAGTCTACGGTCAAACAGTTCTTTGAGACAAACATACACTAACTTCAATAAAAGAAAACGCGATGTAAAATACAGAATGAAACAAAACAACCCTGGGAATAACACCCAAGAAACAAAATACGATTTAAAAATGCCCTTCCATCTAACTTCCTGCAGAACACTCGAAATTCAGTCACTGCAATCTACGAACGGATGACAGGGTACGAAAGTGTGATTATACCCACAAAATGATGTCTCTGATCTGCACGTCTCCTGAGGTAAGTATAAAAATAATATGGAGTGTCATATATACACTTTTTTATGTATAAACATATATTTTCGATAGCATGTCGGATATTTCTAGCCCAATGGTTTACTGTCCGGTGTCCGGAGTCTCTGTATTAGACGGTAGTTTCACTGCGCAAAATTCGGTTTAACCTATCGCGCTACGCTCTTCCAGCGTTGCCCGGGATGCTGCATTTGTTTTTGTAAATTTACAAGGAGCGAAGTTATATGGAAAAGGTAAAGAAAGAAAAGGCTTAGCTCCTATGGAAACGCAGCGATGCCAACGGTCTGCAAACAACACGGCGCCGTTTCGCACGGAAGACAAGAGATGGCGCAACAAACGCCGCCACGAACGAGCATACGGCGCAGAGAGCTGGCGTGTTTAGCAGACGACATTGACTCAAATGCGGCCGCGTTCCGCAGGCGGCGACAGTTGCAGAAACAAAAACGGGCGCGGTAACAACAAGGGACTGCAGTTCCTGTTCTGCCAAAGACGCCGTGCTCGGCGTCGTATGTCTCGTTCGTTGGCGGCAGTTGGCGTCGCGACCGCTTGCGCCATCTCTTGTCTCCCGTGCGAAACGGCGCCGTGTTGTTTGCAAGACCGGTGGCGTCGCTGCGTTTCCATAGGAGCTAAGCCTTTTTTCTTTCTTTACTTTTTCCTCAGGTAAGTTCGCTCTTGCAAATTTTACAAAAAAAAATGCACCATCTGTGGGCAACGCTGCACAAAATCGTAGCGCGATAGGTTAAGAAACCGGAATTTTCGCGGTCGATTTAAAGAGCCTGGCGCTCCTTGAACTGTTCTGCAGAAACACGTGCACTTCTTCACTTGTGGCAGATTTTCATCCCTATTCTCCCGAATGTAAGCTCTTTCTTGAGAAATGCACGAAAGAAGGCAAGATTGTGATTTACAAAGAGATATGTTTTGTCCCCTTGAAAGAGACATAAAAATATAAATTCCAGGCAAGTAGTACATTGTTTGTATTCTGCCACATTATACGGAGTAAAAGATATTCAAGATATGTCAGATTTAAAGGTTTCTGAGGAGGTTTCTCAAATCACCTAAATATGGCGATACCTCACTTTCCTGACTTTCTACTAAACTCTAAATCAAGTAAGATCCGCGAGCGATCTTCCTATTAAAAGCCATCAAAGATCGTAATACACCGAGGTAAACTGCAGCGATGGGAGGAGTATGTTCCGAAACGAGGACCACTTTTCATTTAAAAGCACAGAAGGATCCTCGCGCCTCCGACCGGCGTGAACCGCGGAGTGATATCTCGAATGCGGGCGGGCTCATTATTTCTCTATTATGTTCCTCTCCGCGAAAAAAATTATCATTTCTTGACTACATCCTCATTTGCTTCTCTATCATCTACAAGACATACACATTTTGTGATAACACCATTTGCAATCTCAACGAGATGTCGCGTTTCTCCTCGGTCACATGTCGGCCTGGTTGCCGGAACAGAGCTTCTCTCAAGTTGCCGGAGATGACACATCGTGGTGTTCGTTGACCTCTGATTGTTTTTTTGTTTTTTTTTTACCACGTAAATCGGCACGCACGCTAAGATTTGTGGATTTCTAGGATGCTGAAAGCCCACAGAGTGGGTTATCGCCATATTTAGGCGATCTGAAAAAGCTCCTCAGGGAACCTTTAAATGCTAAGAAAAAACAAAAAAACATGACACTAAACTGTGCATATAGCCGATGTAATTACGCGCGTATGGCGGGTCTAATATATTTTCTAATTTAAACCTGACGACATCACACTGAAGTTTTTTTGAACCAGCCCTCTTTCCGTAAATGCTTAATAATGCGTTAAAATATTTTGTTTTGACGTCACGTGACAAGAAAGCTCGGGTCATTGAATTTGCCCCCAACAATCATAATGCATTGCAGAATTATATATTAAAAAAGTAAGCGAAAGGTAGAATCATGAATTTAAAAAATCAGCCTGTGCCTAAGCTCATTATGCTAGATGCAGAAAGTAGAAACAAAATAGCTCATCAGTTATAAAGCAAGATAGTGGTATATCTAGATGCAAATAATAATTGTGTATAATGTTCATGCAAACTGAATTATGTAAGTTCCTCAATGGGACTTTTTGCATCAGGCAGGATAGCCAACCCATGCAGTTTGGCGTCTTTAGGAATGTTGCTCTCTTTGCATGGTGTAAGAAATATTCCGATTACGAGTATTTTGCATTTCAATATTATTTGGCCATCTATTATCAACATTAGGCCATGCGTGATGTTGAGAACGCTTTTAAACGTTACATTTTCTTGCCTAGTTTTAGGGTTCTACATGTTTGTTTTAATTGAGCTTTGTCTTGGCCTTGTTTTGTTTCTTGACTTGCTGCTTTTTGTGACTCGAACTTAATCTGCATGTATTATCTTATTTTGTTATTGTTATCTTAAAAGATGCTGCGCTCACGTGTAGTACAGTTTTTGACGGCACGGGGAGAAATTACTTTTGTTTCTGTCTTTCTAGACAGCCTTGTCTGGAAAATTTAAATTAAAAGATTTTAACAAAGTCATTCCTGTTATGAATTTGTTCTGAGTAAAGGTCTAAATGTTTGCTTATTAAGAATAAGTATACTTTATACATATACCGTATAAAGCAGGGTTTACTTTTACTGTCTCACCCTGTTAATTATAATATTCAAAGATACTAATATAGCTCATGAAAAAGAAAACAATTCAGGTAACATTTTGCAGCTCTTTCGTACCTGTTGAAGAAAATGTTCCCTATAAAACTTTACACCGAATAATTTGCATATTTTTATACTATTGCTATATATTTGTGGCTCATTGCTTGTCGGTCAGTTGGGTAAAGATCTATAACTGCAGCCACGGGCGTACAATATAGTTTTGCAACTACATGTTATATTTTACATCGGGCTCCCGATCGAAAGACAAGTGCTGTCCTACAAAAACAAAAAAAACCCAAATGCCTTCATACGACTCTTCTTTTTATAGCACATACGAAAAGAGCCATATGGTAAAAATGATAGAAATTAAGTACTAGTTTTTTCGGCGGTCTTTACTCTGTCCCAGGTACATTACGTATATTAAGGCAAATTTATTGGCGGCTGCCTGTGCGCCGCATTTACTTAATTATAATATTGATAAGTGGAAAATGGCTAAATACATATAAAAGACAATGTAATTTATGTCCCATCACGGAGGCAAAGTAATATTGAAAACCACTGCCAAATATCATATTCACCTATGTGTTTTTTGTTTAAAATATTATAAATATGTGCCAAATTGCTCTTTCATATGTGTTATGGGATATGAATGGTATATGTCCTGAATTCTGTAGTAAGATTTAGATCGCTCTGGAACAAGAATATTTCGCTGTTTCAGGGCACCTTCCTGGTGAACCAGGCGCAGTCAAGGCCATGCTCTCTAGCGGCGTAGCAGAGGGCTGCATCGTGAACTTGTCGAGCATTGGCTCCAAGACCGGCTTTCCCTCATTCCGCTCACACTTGCCTCCATGGCCGGAGTGGTGGCCTTCACCAAGTCGCTGGCCCAAGAACTGCTGGAAACGAACATTCGCGTGAACGCCCTCGTGGCTGGTCCCACGGACACGCCGATGATAGCCGATATCCCCGATGATGTCAAAGAAAAAGTCGTAGCCTTCGATTCCTCTTCGCAGGTTCGCACGTCCTGAAGAAATTGCCGAAGTGGCAAAATTTTTGTGCTGCCACGGAAGCTCATTCGTTACTGGCACCGCCAGTGAAGTGGCGGAGGATACTGTGCTTGAAGGGTCGTTGTGTTTTTGACCATGGAGGCACACTGCTGGGAGAGTGTGAAGTAAAGTGCTTGCTTGTGTCTGGTCGTAAAGACAGCCTGCTTAAGGAGTGCAAACTACGAAATGTAAAGTTTGCCTCTTTCTTACCGTAGAGACCGACTTCTCCGAGGGTACGAAGTAAAGAGCTTGCTTGTGTGTGATAATAGCGGCAGACGGCTCAAAGAGTACGAAGTGAAGAGTTTGCTCGTTTCTGACCATAGAGGCGGACTTCTTGGAAAAGTCGAAGTACAGATCTTGCTTGTGTATTACCATAGAGGCAGACTGCTGGAAGAGCACGAAGTGAAGAGCTTGTTTGGCACTGACCATAGAGGCCGACTTCTTGGAAAAGTCGAAGTACAGATCTTGCTTGTGTATTACCATAGAGGCAGACTGCTGGAAGAGCACGAAGTGAAGAGCTTGTTTGGCACTGACCATAGAGGCGGACTTCTCGGAGAGTACGAAGTAAAGAGCTTGCGTGTGTTTTCCTACAGAGGCAGATTGCTTAAATAGTAGAAAGTGAAGAGCTTGCTTGATACTTATATAGCGGCCCACCTCCCGTGGAGTACGAGGAAAATATCTTGCTTGTGTTTGACCACAGAAACAGACTGATTAAAGAGCGCGAAGTGAATATCTTGCTTGTTACTGACCATAGGGGCCGACTTCTCAGAGAGAACAAAGTAAAGAGCTTGCTTGTGTCTGATCATGCAGGCAGACTGTTTCAACAGTACAGGGAAAAAGAGCTTTCTTGTGCCTCACCATAGAGGCAGCCTTCTCGGAGAGTACGAACTAAAGAGCTTGCTTGGTCCTGACCCTAGAGGCGGAGTTAGCATTTTTCCGCCTTAGGCAGTCTTTAGAAGTACCCCCCCCCTCCTCTCCCCGTTGCGGGAAACAAATGTGAACACATATTTCATATTTCTGCATTCCATTTCCCATGGAATTTATACAGTGGGTCCTGATTTCATCGTTCTGTGTGCGAACAGTGAGCTTGCAAATGGTCAACGACACCCTAACTGTCGTACCAAGTTTGCGGTCCCCAGATACGGCCGCCCAAGGCAGATGCGCACTTTGCCTATTGATAAATCCACACCTTCTGACCAGTTGTTATTTTTCTGCAGTATTTTATTTCGGTTGTATTAGAAGTTCTATTTCAATTAGATTCTTCATTGAATAGTTTTTGTGGGTCGACACAAAAACAATGTTTGCCGCTTATTTCATTAACTTCTATTTAAACAATACCACGGGACAACATAAAACCCAAGAACAAGCATAATAGCACACTTTTTACACCGCTAGGCAATGCAAATTAGGGAACAAAACACAGCTAAAAGATATTCACACGCACAACACTAGATAAAATTTACAATCCCGATGTGGCTGCTCAAAGAGGTTTTTTCTCCGACTTTCCTCGGGCTCAATTTCACGCTGTTATAGAGCGCGAAATCATTTACGATAAAACTGCGAGAGAATCAGTGTGCCGGTTTCACGCACCTCCTATGTCACTTCGAACAATTGGTGCCGTGCTGTTTTGAACTTGCTGCGCTTTTGTAACCCGATCTTTCGTGGTGGTGCCATGAATTCAATGATTGTTTATCTCACTTTATTTGTCATTATCTATTGTTTATTTGCTTGATTTGTTTTTCTAATAAAGTTTAGTTGCCTTAGAATATTGTTAGCACGTATTTCAATGTCATTTTAAAAGGCGACACATTGCCAAAAAGTGTTCATGAAGACCGCATACGTCAAAAAATCAGATTTTAAAACGAGCCAATACGCAAACCCTAGTTCACATCAAGCCTGCCACTATTTTTACCGTACGATCCAGGAGCTGTAAAAATACTAGGAACATCTTTATAGGCCGATATTGAGACTATGCGGCCATGTTTCTTTCTGCATATATTGTTTAAGAATGCAAACCTATACAGCCGCGGTGCTGAGCTCAGTTTCTCAAAAGCTGCTTTCAACACTTTTAATCTGGGGCCACCTAGGGAGCCACCTATAGCCGTGACAAAATGAGATCCAACTTGTCACGGCAAATTTTGCAGGGCCACCTCAAAATTGCCAGCCCGCTTGCTGTCCCTTTTTAGGTGGCCCCAGAATTTGCCGTGACAAGTTGGATCTTCCCGGCCCGTTTTCGTCAGCTGGCCCGTTTTCTAGCTTGGCCCGTTTACTGCTGGCTACAAAAATGTCCCATCGTCCACTCCCCGCAGAGTATCTCGGAGGGTCCAGGACTGCGATCCACGAAGAAAGCCGGGGATTAAGAAGTACAGGAAACTTTCACCGTAAAAAATAAAGCTGTGACTTGGCACTCAGTCTCCGACGTCTTCTTGTGAGACGTCATGCACATAGTCACGTCGCAGCTTTGTTTTGAGTTAGCAAAATATATTCGAAAAGCACAAGCGTTTTGTATACTAAGAGATTGACTTCCTGAGTGACAAGGGCAAGGCCGATAGTTTCCTAAACGATTTAAAAGGACAGTGGGTGCGCAAATGAACAATCCATTTATTTGTTTTAAATTAGGTGCACGGCGCTGAAGATACGAGCGGTGCTTTGTTGTAATAAATACCAACGTTCAGACTGCTTTTAATAGCTGAGCGACTATGAACAAGCTTCTGCCACTTGCTGAAAGCATTGGTGGGGGCATGGTCGTTGCTCTCCCAGCATCCATGACCACATGGCGAGCTAGGATCCCTCCGCAGTTGCAGGCGCGCTATCCGAATCCAAAGCGTGTTGGATGTTAGCTGGAGCTATCGTGCCGCATGACGGGTCATCCGCGGCACGTCCGTAGACGGCCAGTTGCCTCTGTCGTCAAGGCACGATGCTGCTGTGATTAAGAATTTTTAGCAGCGTATTATAAGAGAATACGGGAGAGACACGTGTCTTGCATCGCCAATTACGCTCTAAAATTTTAATCAGACAGCTGCATCTTGCCTTTGTCGACCAAGTAGCTTGCTGGACGCTGCGAGGCTCATGTCTTGATGGCACGAAGCTCATCGGCCACCCAACACGGCCCGTGGCATCAGCGCGCCTTCATGTGCTGCCACGTGTAAACAAGGGAAAGCAATTCAATGTCTCAGCAAGTAGACAGAGCGCATTTGCTTTCGGTGGCAATGCTTGTTTGTAGTCCTCAACATTAAAAGCAATTTATTACAACAAAGCACCGCTCGTGTGCTTCAGCTGTACACCTAATTTTAAACAAATAAATGGATTGTTCATTTGCGCACCCACTCGCCCTTTTAAATGTTTAGGAAACTATCGGCCTTGCCCTTGAAACAATTCCTGTATATTTACTTTCCCTAGAGCACTCGGGAAGTCAATCTCTTAAGTATACAAATTGAGCTTGGCAATGCTTTTCGAATATATTTTGCTACCTGCAAAACAAAGCTGCGACGTGACGAGGTGCGCATGACGTCTCACAAGAAGACGTCAGACTGAGCGCCAAGTCAGCAGCTTTATTTTTTACGGTGAAAATTTCCTGTACTTCTTAATTCCCCGGCTTTCTTCGTGGATCACAAGTCCTGGACCCTCCGAGATACTCTGCGGGGAGTGGACGGATGGGACATTTTTGTAGCCAGCAGTAAACGGGCCAGCTAGAAAACGGGCCAGCTAAAAAAACGGGCCGGGAAGATCCAACTTGTCACGGCAAATTCTGGGGGCCACCTAAAAAGGGACGGCAAGCGGCTGGCAATTTTAGGTGTGCCCTAGCAAATCTGCCGTGACAAGTTGGATCTCATTTTGTCACGGCTATAGGTGGCCCTAGGTGGCCCCAGATTAAAAGTGTTGAAAGCAGCTTTTGAGAAACTGAGCTCAGCACCGCGGCTGTATAGGTTTGCATTCTTAAACAATATATGCAGAAAGAAACATGGCAGCATAGTCTCAATATCGGCCTATAAAGATGTTCCTAGTATTTTTACAGCTCCCGTGATCGTACGGTAAAAATAGTGGCAGGCTTGATGTGAACTAGGGTTTGCGTATTGGCTCGTTTTAAAATCTGATTTTCTGACGTATGCGGTCTTCATGAACACTTTTTGGCAATGTGTCGCCTTTTAAAATGACATTGAAATACGTGCTAACAATATTCTAAGGCAACTAAACTTTATTAGAAAAACAAATCAAGCAAATAAACAATAGATAATGACAAATAAAGTGAGATAAACAATCATTGAATTCATGGCACCACCACGAAAGATCGGGTTACAAAAGCGCAGCAAGTTCAAAACAGCACGGCACCAATTGTTCGAAGTGACATAGGAGGTGCGTGAAACCGGCACACTGATTCTCTCGCAGTTTTATCGTGAATGATTTCGCGCTCTATAACAGCGTGAAATTGAGCCCGAGGAAAGTCGGAGAAAAAACCTCTTTGAGCAGCCACATCGGGATTGTAAATTTTATCTAGTGTTGTGCGTGTGAATATCTTTTAGCTGTGTTTTGTTCCCTAATTTGCATTGCCTAGCGGTGTAAAAAGTGTGCTATTATGCTTGTTCTTGGGTTTTATGTTGTCCCGTGGTATTGTTTAAATAGAAGTTAATGAAATAAGCGGCAAACATTGTTTTTGTGTCGACCCACAAAAACTATTCAATGAAGAATCTAATTGAAATAGAACTTCTAATACAACCGAAATAAAATACTGCAGAAAAATAACAACTGGTCAGAAGGTGTGGATTTATCAATAGGCAAAGTGCGCAACTGCCCTGGGCGGCCGTATCTGGGGACCGCAAACTTGGTACGACAGTTAGGGTGTCGTTGACCATTTGCAAGCTCACTGTTCGCACACAGAACGATGAAATCAGGACCCACTGTATAAATTCCATGGGAAATGGAATGCAGAAATATGAAATATGTGTTCACATTTGTTTCCCGCAACGGGGAGAGGAGGGGGGGGTACTTCTAAAGACTGCCTAAGGCGGAAAAATGCTAACTCCGCCTCTAGGGTCAGGACCAAGCAAGCTCTTTAGTTCGTACTCTCCGAGAAGGCTGCCTCTATGGTGAGGCACAAGAAAGCTCTTTTCCCTGTACTGTTGAAACAGTCTGCCTGCATGATCAGACACAAGCAAGCTCTTTACTTTGTTCTCTCTGAGAAGTCGGCCCCTATGGTCAGTAACAAGCAAGATATTCACTTCGCGCTCTTTAATCAGTCTGTTTCTGTGGTCAAACACAAGCAAGATATTTTCCTCGTACTCCACGGGAGGTGGGCCGCTATATAAGTATCAAGCAAGCTCTTCACTTTCTACTATTTAAGCAATCTGCCTCTGTAGGAAAACACACGCAAGCTCTTTACTTCGTACTCTCCGAGAAGTCCGCCTCTATGGTCAGTGCCAAACAAGCTCTTCACTTCGTGCTCTTCCAGCAGTCTGCCTCTATGGTAATACACAAGCAAGATCTGTACTTCGACTTTTCCAAGAAGTCGGCCTCTATGGTCAGTGCCAAACAAGCTCTTCACTTCGTGCTCTTCCAGCAGTCTGCCTCTATGGTAACACAAGCAAGATCTGTACTTCGACTTTTCCAAGAAGTCCGCCTCTATGGTCAGTGCCAAACAAGCTCTTCACTTCGTGCTCTTCCAGCAGTCTGCCTCTATGGTAATACACAAGCAAGCTCTGTACTTCGACTTTTCCAAGAAGTCGGCCTCTATGGTCAGAAACAAGCAAACTGTTCACTTCGTACTCTTTGAGCCGTCTGCCGCTATTATCACACACAAGCAAGCTCTTTACTTCGTACCCTCGGAGAAGTCGGTCTCTACGGTAAGAAAGAGGCAAACTTTACATTTCGTAGTTTGCACTCCTTAAGCAGGCTGTCTTTACGACCAGACACAAGCAAGCACTTTACTTCACACTCTCCCAGCAGTGTGCCTCCATGGTCAAAAACACAACGACCCTTCAAGCACAGTATCCTCCCGCCACTTCCACGGCGGTGCCAGTAACGAATGAGCTTCCGTGGCAGCACAAAAATTTTGCCACTTCGGCAATTTCTTCAGGACGTGCGAACCTGCGAAGAGGAATCGAGGCTACGACTTTTTCTTTGACATCATCGGGGATATCGGCTATCATCGGCGTGTCCGTGGGACCAGCCACGAGGGCGTTCACGCGAATGTTCGTTTCCAGCAGTTCTTGGGCCAGCGACTTGGTGAAGGCCACCACTCCGGCCATGGAGGCAGTGTGAGCGGAATATGAGGGAAAGCCGGTCTTGGAGCCAATGCTCGACAAGTTCACGATGCAGCCCTCTGCTACGCCGCTAGAGAGCATGGCCTTGACTGCGGCCTGGTTCACCAGGAAGGTGCCCTGAAACAGCGAAGTCTTCTTGTTCCAGAGCGATCTAAATCTTAATACAGAATTCAGGACATATACCATTCATATCCCATAACACCATATGAAAGATAATATTGGCATATATTTATAATATTTTAAACAAAAAACACATAGGTGAATATGATATTTGGCAGTGGTTTTCAATATTACTTTGCCTCCGTGATGGGACATAAATTACATTGTCTTTTATATGTATTTTAGCCATTTTCCACTTATCAATATTATAATTAAGTAAATGCGGCGCACAGCAGCCGCCAATAAATTACTTAATATACGTAATGTACCTGGGACAGAGTAAAGCCTGCTTATGGCGCATGATACTCCATAATATATTTCAGGCCGTGTTGAATCACTTAACAGAGGCAAAGTCCGCTGAAAAAACTACTTAATTTTTATCATTTTTACCATATGGCTCTTTTCGTTGTGCTATAAAAGAAGGGTCGTATGAAGGCATTTGGGTTTTTGTTTTTTGTAGGACAGCACTTTGTCTTTCGATCGGGAACCCGATGTAAAATATAACATGTAGTTGCAAAACTATATTGTACGCCCGTGGCTGCAGTTATAGATCTTTACCCAACTGACCGACAAGCAATGAGCCACAAATATATAGCAATAGTAAAGTAAAAATATGCGAAATTATTCGGTGTAAGTTTTATAGGGAACATTTTCTTCAACAGGTACGAAAGAGCTGCAAAATGTTACCTGAATTGTTTTCTCTTTGAGGAGCTATATTAGTATCTTTGAAAATTATAATTAACATGGTGAGACATATAAAGGAAACCCTGCTTTCATAACAGTATATGTATAAAGTATACTTATTCTTAATACGGCAAACATTTAGACCTTACTCCAGAACAAATTCACTTAACAGGAATGACTTTGTTAAAAATCTTTTAATTTGAATTTTCCAGACAAGGCTGTCTAGAAAGACAGAAACAAAAGTAATTTCTCCCCGTGCCGTCAAAAACTGTACTACACGTGAGCGCAGCATCTTTTTAAGATAACAATAACAAAATAAAATAAAAGATGCAGATTAGGTTCGAGTCACAAAAAGCAGCAAGTCAAGAAACAAAACAAGGCCAAGACAAAGCTCAATTAAAACAAACATGTAGAACCCTAAAACTAGGCAAGAAAATGTAACGTTTAAAAGCGTTCTCAACATCACGCATAGGCCTAATGTTGATAATAGATGGCCAAATAATATTGAAATGCAAATACTCGTAATCGAATATTTCTACACACCATGCAAGAGAGCAACATTCCTAAAGACGCCAAACTGCATGGGTTGGCTATCCTGCCTGATCAAAAAGTCCCATTGAGGAACTTGCACATAATTCAGTTTGCATGAACATTATACACACACATTATTATTATTTGCATCTAGATATACCACTATCTTGCTTTATAACTGATGAGCTATTTTGTTTCTACTTTCTCATCTAGCATAATGAGCTTAGGCACAAGCTGATTTTTTTAAATTCATAGATTCTACCTTTCGCTTACTGTTTTTTAATATGTAATTCTGCAGTGCATTATGATTGTTGAGGCAAATTCATTGACCCGAGCTTTCTTGTCACGTGACGTCAAAACAAATATTTTAACGCATTATTAAGCATTTACGGAAAGAGGGCTGGTTCAAAAAAACTTCAGTGTGATGTCGTCAGGTTTAAATTAGAAAATATATTAGACCCGCCATACGCCTAATTACATCGGCTATATGCCTGCTTAGTGTCACATGTTTTTGTTTTTTCTTAGCATTTAAAGGTTCCCTGAGGAGCTTTTTCAGATCGCCTAAATATGGCGATAACTCACTCTGTGGGCTTTCAGCATCCTAGAAATCCATAAATCTTAGCATGTGCGTCCGATTTACGTATTAAAAAAAAACAAAAAAACAATCAGAGGTCGAACACCACGAGGTCATCTCCGGCAACGAGAGAAGCTCTGTTCCGGCAACCAGGACGACATGTGACCAAGGAAAACGCGACATCTCGTTGAGATTGCAAACGGTGTTATCACAAAATGTGTATGTCTTGTAGATGATGAAAGCAAATAGGTGTAGTCAAGAAATGATAACTTTGGTCGCGGAGAGGAATATAATAGAGAAATAATGAGCCGCCCGCATTCGAGATATCACTCCGCGGTTCCACCGGTCGGAGGCGCGAGGATCCTTCGCTCGCTTTTAAATAAAAGTGGTCCTCGTTTCCGAACATACTCCTCCCATCGCCGCAGTTTACCTCGGTGTGTTGCGATCTTTGATGGCTTTTAATAGAAAAATCGGTCGCGGATCTTCTTGATTTATTGTTTATTAGAAAGTCAGAAAGTGAGGTATCGCCATATTTAGGTGATTTGAGAAACCTCCTCAAGAAACCTTTAAATCTGACATATCTTGAATATCTTTTTACTCCGTACAATGCGGCAGAATACAAACAATGTATGCTACTTGCCTGGAATTTATATTTTTATGTCTCTTTCAAGGGGACGAAACATATTTATTTGTAAATCACATATTTGCCTGTCTCTTCGTGCATTTCTCAAGAAAGAGCTTACACATTCAGGAGAATAGGGATGAAAATCCCTGCCACAAGTGAAGGAAGTGCACGTGTTTCTACAGGGGTGATTCTAAGGAGACGCCAGGCTCTTTAAATCGACCGCAAAATTCGGTTTCTTAACCTATCGCGCTACGATTTTGTGCAGCGTTGCCCCCAGATGGTGCATTTTTTTTTGTAAAATTTGCAAAGAGCGAACTTACCTGAGGAAAAAGTAAAGAAAGAAAAAAGGCTTAGCTCCTATGGAAACGCAGCGACGCCACCGGTCTTCAAACAACACGGCGCCGTTTCGCACGGGAGACAAGAGATGGCGCAAGCAGTCGCGACGCCAACTGCCGCCAACGAACGAACATACGACGCCGAGAGCCGGCGTCTTTAGCAGACAAGGAACTGCAGTTCCTTGTTGTTACCGCGCCTGTTTTTGTTTCTGCGACTGTCGCCGCCTGCGGAACGCGCGCCGCATTTGAGTCGAAAATGATCGTCTGCTAAACACGCCGGCTCTCGGCGCCGTATGCTCGTTCGTTGGCGGCGTTTGTTGCGCCATCTCTTGTCTCCCGTGCGAAACGGCGCCGTGTTGTTTGAAGACCGGTGGCGTCGCTGCGTTTCCATAGGAGCTAAGCCTTTTTCTTTCTTTACCTTTTCCATCAGGTAAGTTCGCTCTTTGCAAATTTTACAAAAACAAATGCAGCATCTGCGGGCAACGCTGCACAAAATCGTAGCGCGATAGGTTAAGAAACCGAATTTTGCGGTCGATTTAAAGAGCCTGCCGTCTCCTTGAATCACCCAGTAGATTCCTGCAGAGCACCCGGACAGTAAACCATTGAGGCTACGAAGGAAACTCGAGGAAAGGTAGTCCGAAAATATATGTTTATACATAAAAAAAAGGTGTGATATGACACTCCGTATTATTTCTCGTACATTTACTTCAGGAGACGTGCAGATCAGAGACATCATTTTGTGGGTATAATCACACTTCTCGTACCTGTCATCCGTTCGTAGATTGCAGTGACTGAATTTCCGAGTGTTCTGCAGGAAGTTAGATGGAAGGGCATTTTTAAATCGTATTTTGTTTCTTGGGTGTTATTCCCAGGGTTGTTTTGTTTCATTCTGTATTTTACATCGCGTTTTCTTTTATTGAAGTTAGTGTATGCATGTTTGTCTCAAAGAACTGTTTGACCGTAGACTGTCTCCTCAGCTTGCTGCCTGCTGTGTTCCCTCCACTTGTCATGATTCAATCCCTATTCCTTTCCTCCATTTCGTCTACCCTTTATGATACTCCGGAATGGAAGACAATATAAAGCTAAAAACGTCGATATAGAGGGTAGACTCTAAAGTAAACGACGATGGTACAAGACAAGAAAGAAAAATTCCAATAGCACAGTCAGACGTACCTTGAGGTTAGTCCTCACTTGGTCGTCAAAGCTGTCCTCTTCCATTTCTACCACTTTAGAAGCCTTCGTTACACCGGCCGAGTTGACGACAATACTGACAGGAGTACTGCACGAGTCGCACACGTTCTCAAAGAGTGCCAACACAGACGTCATCTCTCCAACGTCCACCTCAAGGGCCTGGTGACCTTCGCCTGTTAAAAGTGAAGACATATTGCGAGAAGACATAGACTTGGCCACTATCCTCAACGATGCTTACCGTATTTACTCGAGTAATAGCCGCACTATTTATGAACAAGGCCCTTGTGTCTACTTTCCCGCAAAGCGTATACAGCCAATCATCGCGTTGCGCATAAATAACATAGCGAATAGCTACATCGAGAACTCGATTCTCCATACAAAGGCAATCTTCACAGATGGTATCTTCGCGCGAAGACGTTATCCCTGTCCTGTAAACAGCTGGAATCATGCTGTCGATCGCGGTGATTGGCAATCAGCGTGCTCCGCGGAAAAGCGAACAATCAGGTTTTCTTTCTAAACAGTGCGGCTATTACTCGAGTAAATACGGTATGTTCGAAATGCTCAGCACTGCCCGGCACGGCAATGCGAGCTTATCGGGGATTATGATAATGATGCGCGATGACAACAATAAAGACTGCATCACAATACGTTTCGGTGGGTATATTAGGTTCCTCAATACATGTCAAAACAAAACATGATTCATTATCTCGGAATATCTTTCGCGCTGTTCGCTGATTTGAGACGCAACAACATTTCTGCCTGTATATGTTTCGTCTATAATATTGAATGCTGAGTGCTCTGACCCTGGTACTGGTAAGAGCTCACAATTAGTTATCTTTAAATATCCCACCCCCTCAAACATATTTCTACCACAAGAAAATCGTAATTGAAAGTGGTGTGGCTACATTCATCTTATCAAATATTTAATCATTTTTGCTTAGGTGTACAATAATTGAAACCCTCAATGAATTGCCTGTCACATATAGTAACCCAAATATCACGAGATTCGTTTCATTGGTAGAAATACGCTATAGTAATCTCAGGAGAGAATTAATGTCTGCTTTAATACATGTTATGTCTCGACGCTTGATTTAAAACTGGCAAATACGTAATATGACAAATCTGGCTGACGTTCCCTATGGGGCTGCAATTATCTTGTGTATTGTACAGTGTTTTACAAATTTGAACCACCAGAATGAAATCCAATGTAAACTTCTAAAGGTGCATTGAACAACTGATACTTTCTTAGTTAAAATACACCGCATCCAACGCAGAGACCACACTAAACACTTATTAAAGCTCGTTTTTATCGCTACACAAACAATAGAATATAAGGTGACTGGTTTTTGAACTTACACTGTTTTACAGATGGGCAAACGCGTTGCTCGAGTGCGGTTCAGTGGATTAGCCAGAAATTGTTTAAGGGAAAAAAGGGGGAGGGAGGTGCAATAACTGGTGCAATGTATGTAGATTCAATTAAACTGGTGGGGAAGGAAGAAAGTCAAAACCCCATAAGCCCCTCCTCCTACCCCGGCTGGCAGTGGCACCGCCTCTGGTAGTGTTCCATAATTTATGTAGTGTCGTTCCGAGCTTATGTCATATTTGGTAACTAGACGACCAGCATCCTATTTATTTTTGCAGCAACCTTAGTACAGCGCTCGAGGTCTACAGATATGACTCTTCAAAAATACGTTTTCAATCGGCTTTGTATATTTAGGTCTTCCTCATCTTTCATGCTAAACTAAATCAACCATACATAACCGAATTCTGGATTACCTTTGACGGTGACAACTCGAATCGTTTCACTGTTTGCTTTGAGATCTGATGAAGCCTATCAAGAAATTCTCTATGAAAGAAAAACGTGATCCGCTAACACATATTTCTGTAAATATATTGTTACCATAGTCTCGATTAAAAAGTTACAAATTTACTTTTAACTCGGACGTCACTAAGTTTTCAAAGGGTATTTTGTCCAACGTTGTCGTTGATCATAATCACCTTTTCCGGACAAAAAAATTAATTGTCATTTCTGGCTACTTCATAGTTGTAGAAATCAGGTTGTGTTTTCATCAAGCTTTCGCGTCTCTGTTACACTGGGCAGCAAAGCATGAAAGTGATTACCAATGCGGAGACAATTTTAAAAATGTGTTCTTTTTGAAAAGACTCTTTAACATTTTGCTAACAAACTTAGATAATTTGTTCAGTGAAACGAAAGCTCACTAGAGGATACCTTACAAATTTACTACTGAACCGCCATGCAAGGTTTAGACGTGACCCCGTACGCGCAAGCAACACGATTAGAATGTTCATGGGAGACTGCGTTATGAAAATACTTCGCTATCGCCTACCTGGGAGTGCAACTGCGGTGTTTCCTGCCGCACCGCCATCGATGTCAGCAACTATCACCGTGGCACCTTCGTCCGCCAGAGCATAACAAATCGCTCGACCTATTCCGCTTCCACCTCCAGTTACAATTGCAAGGCGACCAGACAGAGACATGACTTCGACGGTTCTAACGCTGGTGTTGATAAGAGGTGCTGTCCGCTGCCTGAAGCAGGTCTCTGACTAGTATGTTTAAGGAGTCGTCGACTGTTGTCCCTCAAGTTCAGCCTGATGACGTCATAGGAGTGTCACGCTGCCGCCAGCCGCGATCCTGGCGGGGGTATGGCAATGCAACTGGATACGGCAGAAGCCAGATCATTTTGCTGCAGGTCGCTCTCCAGTTTCACAGTCCACCGAAGCCTCAGCTGTCGAAGTTTGGGACGCCGGGACGACAGCCACACAAGCGTTCGCCCGTACTCTGCCGGAACTTCTACGACCAACCGCCAGGATCGCGCCATCTGACAGCGTGACTCTCCGGTTTGGGCGATGCAAATTATTGCCAATTAGGGACAATCTTCGATGCATTTGGGGAATGGGAAGATAGACATACCACTCCGAGACGCGCTCCAGGCACTGTAGTCGTAGCGACGACGTATCTGTTTTGTAATGCTTGGTTGCTGTCGTGGCCTTCGGGCAGAAAGGATATTCCTATCCGGCGCAGTCGCGCATATGATGTTTGATTGAGCTGAATTGGAGCTGAGTGATCTTGATTGTGACCTTGCCAAAAGGATGCGACGGAAAGTAAACGTACGGCGATGAACCTTCTTTAGGGCATCAGAAAGGCGAGAGACCTTACATCTTGTTAGACATATTGTATAAGTAAGTATTAGAGGCGTATTTTACAACTCGTACCTTTGTGGAACGATTGCGTCAAAATACCTCAAATATCTTTGGGATATTTTAGACCTCAATTTTTTTACCGCTTTTTTACGCGAATGCAATGATTAAAACATTTATACCTTCCAATTCCATTATTTTTATGCGCAATTTATAGCGGGTGAGTAAGTGTGTTCCTGAACAAACACAATTCAGTACAACACAACTGTATTCAATTTTTACGCGCTTTACAAATTAATGGCTACTGGCTTGTGCGTGTAAAGCGGAAGTTTCGGTTAATAGAAACAGACGTAACCTAAAAAAAATTGTATGCTCGATAAATTGGTCAACAGCTGAAATGATGGTGCCGCTCCTTTAAAGGACTTCATAGATCCCTTCGACTGATCGTGCAACCGTAGGACTGCATATTTTATAGAAAAATACTGCTATATCATTTCATTGAAGCTATTACGTTTCGTATAAAATGAGCGTCGTTCTCTAATAATCCACTGGCACCATGACTTGCGCGTTATCAGTGCAACCATTATGTTGCAGCAAAACACAAGCTTCGCTGATTGGAACTAAAAACACGCCGTGAAATCACTCTGTATTGCAGATAACAATGCTCAAATTTCCGTGATCTCGTTTCTACGAGATAACTGACATCCCTTTAATTATGAAGAGCACCAATTCAAGGGTGCGTCCACCGTCAACAAAGCGTGTAGCCAAAACGGATGAGTGGTACTTCTCGCCGGAGAAGTACAATTTTCGCTAGAATTTTGATCATTACTGTACTCAGTAATTACTCACTCCGTCTTTTGTTACATTTAGACTTTATTCTTTATTCAGCTCGTTCACTGCATATTTTGGGATGTACCCAACAATCTCCCTTGCGGAATAATAAAAAGAGGCCCTGCATTCCACGTCTGAAGTGTAAGGAAATATAAAAAAACAAATTGTAAATGGATGACATATCTATAACCTCGCATAATGTATCATTGATACGACACAGTGCTAGAAAGCAAGTGTTTAAATGTTTCCTTGTCGCCAAATTATGAATCACAACTTTGTACGAGGGTGAAACGCTGAGTTTATACTTTTGAAAGTTACAAGCCTACATCGGCCAAAAAAGAAAAAAAAAATGTTGCTACTGTGTAGACCAGGGGTCTCAAACACGCGGCCCGCGACTTTCTGGTAAGCGGCCCACAATCATCCCGCTGCCTTCGAGCCCCCGTTTCCATGCCTAAAACGCCAAATGAAATGCTGTAGTTTTATAGTTTCGATTCATTTACGTTTGAAAAAGAGCTCTTCTCTCTTGACGCATTTTGCACTATTCTTCTTTTTATCAAGTATTGCTTTGACTAATATTTAGCTTCTCAGCCCTTTCTTGTGTAAATCAACCGGAATGACAGTACCACTTCTAGTGTATACAAGCGCGAGCTATTTGCCAAAGAGGCACCTTGACTGCGCGAACTCCTGCACAGCAGAGCAACCAAAGGTACAGCTATGAGCTTGGGCTTCTAGCTCTCAGGCATTCCTATCAAATTGAACTATTTTCTTATAACGGTGATATAAAAAAGAATGAAAAAAGCAAAAACTGCCAGACGAAAATATGTTCTTTCTATGCCTGTTGAGCCTCAGTGAATAGCGTGACAGGGCAAGGATGGCGTGCATGGTCTCATTCTATTGAAAACTGCCAGTACTACGTGGTATGGTATGTTTTAAATCTTTTAATAGCATTAGGTGTGTGCCAAACGCAGTCGTATATGTAAACAAAAGCTAAAGCAGGCAAAACGATGAGCTTGCAAAAAGCAGAAAGCATAAGGTTCCTTGTCTAAAACAGGAAACCACGTCAGGAGACCACCTTTTTATTTATTATTCCAGACTTCCACACACTATCGCTCAGGCCTACACCAGTACGAACTTTGCATAGTAAAAAAGCTACAGCAATCGGATTTACTTTTCGCTTTGAAAGACCGGTCACTGCGACACAGTTTGTTTCAATACTTTTTTTCTTTGCACGCAGCTAACAGCGCAATTGGACCCGGTTAGTCTTTTTGTCGACCATAGCATTACACAATTATTCGCATATCAAAATCCGCGCATCTGCGTTTAAAATTTCTAAAATGACGTCATATTTTAAACCTAGTTTGAATGCCAGCCGGATGTTAGGTACAGCCCACCCGGCGGAGCAGACGACGCACGGTGTGTGACGGGGGGAAGGGGGGGGGCATTGTTTCTCTGTTTTTTCGCTTTCCTAGTGGAACGGTCTATAGACCATTCCACTAGGTTTTCTCAAAGCGACGCAATTTTTCGGCGCTGTCTTTAAACATCCTAGAATTTCAGCGAAACCGGCGGGGTAAAGAGAGAGAGGGCGCGCGCCCGATACCAATAGCAGGTCTACGACAAACCGGCCGTCCGTTCAGGGGCCGTTACCGGACGTAGTGTACGTACATTGCGTACCCTACCGGTACCGTCGAAAAGCGACTTGCTGTTTCAGATATTGTTCTATTATCAACACTTGCTACTGTAGAATGTACTTATTGCAGTTAACAAAACTACAATGCTAAGCTGAACATTTCTTTTTTAGAATGCCAAAATACAGCTTTTTTTTTTCGGCGCGGCTAGGGTGGTTGAAGACAAATTGCTTCTGTCAACACACAGAAAAAAAGGGGCGGGGCGGGGGGGGGGCTGTCGTTAATTTTATTGTTGCCTTTTTTCAGTTCTTCTGGGTTCATCCCTTTCTTTCTGCACCCTCCACCCCCCCCCCCCAGAGACATTGTGCGGAAACCGCAGATTTTTCGACGTTACATTGCATTAACCTTCAGGCGGTGCTTCGTTTTGATTCCTAGGCGATATGGGAGAACGTGGTTTGTGAAAATATACTTTAGCTATGTTGGGGTCTTGTTGTTTGTATGTTTGTGCTGTTCCGTGAAATTCTCCATATTGGGTAAAATTAGGGGCTGGGCGTCGATTAAAAATTTTAACCCGATTAATCGCCACCCTTTAATCGATTAATTAATCGATTAATCGGTTGCGTTCATTTTTATAAATAATATATTAAAAAGAATGCAACAGCTCGTCTTGCCTTTGAAGACTTATTTTACTCTCTGTTACACGGCGCAAAGGACATTTAGAATTGAGAATGCATATAGTTCAACAATTCAAAGACTCGATTTTTTTTTGCTCCAGCTCCGAAGAGAAAAAAGTTTATCCACATTCTCCGACAGGAAGACAAGAAGTCAGGGCTTGGGTGATGCTTTCTTCTTTTTTCAGAAAAATGGGCCTCGATGAGAAGGCGTTGATTGTTGTCTGCGTTTTGGCGGATGGTCCTTGCTGCAGCGGCGTACATGGGCACTTCGCTCGTAGGTGATACTGAAGCGAACTTACGCTTCCACTGTAGGAAAATGGCTTTTTGCAGATGATGCAGTGGACTTCCTTCGAGTTAAAAACTTCACCACTGGAGT
Source organism: Ixodes ricinus (assembly GCA_037355805.1). Lineage (NCBI taxonomy): Eukaryota > Metazoa > Arthropoda > Arachnida > Ixodida > Ixodidae > Ixodes > Ixodes ricinus. The sequence goes on from JAZHYW010053881.1 coordinate 26,944, forward strand.
TTACTTTAAACCCAAACTTTCCAGCGAGATTGCCTTTCATACTCGTGAACTCGTCCATTTTTACGGGCCGAATACTGGAATAAGTAACCATGGCGTTGTTTGCTTCCGAGCTTGTTTTTCTGCTTGTTTGTCTTGCCTGGGCAGGATGTGTAATAGATCCTCAAGACGTGAAGTTTTGCGGTCGCGCGGGGATCAATTGCGGGACCGGCTTGTTCGTCTGGCCTCGGTATAACTGTAATGTATATCCTGGAACACGTGACGCTTCGCGAGCGCGAGAATTGAACCTTGCTCATAGCACCTGGCTGGGAACGGGAAACCGCTTGGGATAGAACGACCGGATACACGCCCCGCAGCGTTTTCTTTAAGGGAGGGGGAAGGGGGAGGGCATGAGTCACCCCTAGTTCGGCCAGGTCGTCCAGGATAGAGCCATGCGTGTGTTGTTGGGACCGCGTGGTTGTCCGGCAACTTGGTGTGCGGCAGGGAGCCGAGCCAGGGCAGGAACTCATGTGGAAGCCGGAATCGGGAAGGACCAGGGAGCAGGAGTGGTGTCTCTTAATAACTTTTTATATGTACATATGGACAAGTTTACATCATCTGACGGGAGAACACTAGAGAACACTCGAGAACACTATGAGAACACTCGAGAACACTATGAGAACACATTGTAGCAGCGGCCTGCTGCTCATTTTATAATGTCACATGTCCCCAGATCCCTAGTAGGGAATCCCCATCGTCCCTGCCTTGACCAAAACGGCGTGGTCAGTCTTCGCCACGTTCAGGCACGCCCCTTCCCTCTCCCTCACACACTGCCACACGCGTCACGCACACCAGGGCCAGACGTCCTTGGCCGCGGTGTCGCCGGTCAATCGTAGCGGACAATGGTGCCATCGAAGTCGAGGGAGGCGGAAGACATCCATAATTGCAGGCGTCCTGGCTTCGGTGTGTTAGGGGATAATCCCATGGGCGAACTAAGCTGGGGAAATTGAGTAAAGCCCCCTCCTTTGTCGAGGACGTCCCAAGGCTGGCGGGGCGCCGTGCGCCGGAGGTCGAGACTACAGAAGCAGGGAGAGGGGCCGGACGGCAAAAGACGGCCTAGATTAGTGTCACTAGGCCAGATGGCACTGGCGTGGGTCAACCTGATGA
>JAZHYW010053882.1:0-69379 GCA_037355805.1 Ixodes ricinus
GAAGCAGATTTTTTTCTGTAAATAAAAAAAAAATGAACGCCCCCTTCCCCCCCCCAACCCTTTGCATCGATTTTTCGGAAAAAAAGTGCGTTCATTCTGCGAGTAAATACGGTATACCATAAACTGAAGGCTAAATAGCGGATTTTTAAAAATTTCTTTCCTAGTTGCCTTTTGACAACTTTTCATAGGTGCTGCTGAAATAGTTATAGCTTAGATTTATTTTCGAATTATTCCCCTAATATAGTCGACATACGTTACAGAAAAGTTCTCTGTAACGTAGTTTCCTAATTGCTTGGCATCTGGGGCAAGACGAGCTTGCAAAAAATGCCTATACGGCAAGTAAGCGTTCTAAAATGCGTCTTTGGCACATTGGATAGCCAAAGAGGGCATGCCAATCAATGGGCAACGTAAAGAGTACACAGAGAGTCCACTCGTGGGTGCATTTGGGGGGTAAACAAATGCACGAGGTGCGCAAGGAGCAGACGAACTTGCACCGCCGTATATGTAGTCGCTGACAAGATAAGAATGGCAGGGCATCTCTTAGATGCCCGGCTCCGCACAAACTCACTTGCCTTTCGCTGTGCTTTGGCAGTGCGTGCAAGCTCGAGGCCCATGAGACGGTGAAAAATGATAGAAGGCAGGACAACTGGAAGACCTCCCTGCCGTTACTGTCCCAGTCAGGTGGCTTTGGTGACGATCAAGCTCCGAGACGTTTTCAGCCTTATCCAAACTGCCACAAACCTGACTTCCGGGTATTGTGGCGACTGTTGGTTCTTTGGCAGGCACCAGCGTTGGTGGCTGACGGCTGGGCGGCCTTGGGCGGTGCGGTCGGCACGGGCTTCTGCGGTTCGTCCTTTGTCTGCGGCTTTGGCGAAATGGGCGGGTGGCTGTTTGCCGGGTTGGTCGGATCTGTCGGAACCTGAGACGTCCCAGCGAGTTTCAACGGATGCACGAGGATCACAGACACGTCTGTTATTGTATGATGCAACACACTGCACGCAGGGCAGCAAAACAGTGGGTAATGGCTGCAATGGAACGGATGCCTTGTTATGGGAGCTTATATCACACTTCGAAGTTTCCTACATATAGTTCCGAAAACTATTGAAACAAACTGCTGAATGTGAGGAGGAACGAGAAGTTTGATACGTGATGCACGTAATGGTGTTATTTCTATGATTTCTTCCCATGTCTACTTATCTGTGATTTGTTATATAGCTTGTTAAGGGGACACTACCCAGAAAAAAGAATTTCTGCAAAAAACACCAACATCTAGAGAGTATTCCCAGAAAGTTTCGTTAGTTTACACTGTATAGTTAATTTTATAAATTATTTTCAGTCCACCGATGCTAAAGTGAAAGTGTAGAGGTTGGAGCACTTTGACCGCATTTTTCTCCATTCCACTTTTTTGGCATAAATTTCACTTTAGGAAAACTATTGTTTTGTTATTAGGCAACTGGGATTCATTTTTATGAGTTTTTCTAGGGTGAAATTTTAAGGGTAAGATACCTATGAGCTTGTATTTTTTTTATTTTTGTCAGTTTTCATGCTTAAGAAATAAAATTCGGACAAAGGATGGAAATCTAAAAAACAGTATTTGTGCTTATGTGCCTTTTTTGTCATGAAAGATGGTATAATATAGAAATATAGTTCCATAGCTATCTGCTCTGGACTGTCCTAAAGCAATATAACACATGAAAACGACAAATTTATAAGTAATTTCAGAACGATAGTTTTCCTACGCAGACACCACTTTCATCTTTGAACATTTGCAATTTTTTTGTACTTTACCCAGGTTAACAAAAATGGCAGAAATGTTCTCAACATCAACAGAAACAAGCCCTGTTAATGTCATTTAAATCAGACAAGTGGTTCTAACATTCACTTTCTTGGGTAGTGTACGGGCCCCTTAATCGTTCTTGAGTGTTTTTGTTAATTTTGTTTTTGCAGTCATATACTTGGATTATTTACCATTACTGTATCCTTCTGTACTTCTTGTGCCACCCTCCTGCTCCCTATTCTGAATAGAATAAATAGCCGCATGACATGGCTATCATGCTGAATATTTCAGTTGAAGAGTTGGCCATCATCATTATCTTTCCTAAACAATAACGTTATCCCTAGGGGATGCAGTGTTTATCTGATGTACTTTTACATGACTATGCTCTGGAAATTTCATACACATAAGACTAGCAGTTATAAGCTTCACTTTCCTGAGTAGTGTCCTCCCTTAATTTAAATGGAAGCTGAAGCGACTTTTAAACAAAACTGAGCTAGAAGCGATCTTTTATGGTTTTCTTCTCCCTTGAATTCAGTTACTGCGCTTAAATTCGGCAGATGTACTAAATGTAAACCACTGTTATTTTGGAGAACCGTGCAGCAATTGCCATAAAGCATACAATGAGTTTCCCTGCCACCCGTTATTTATTTATCAAAGGTGTCTTTGCATTATTGTCGGCATCTTCGAGCAAGCTTAAACGCAAGCAAGTGTCACGTGACGGTGCCGATGACATCATTTTCACTAGTCTTTTCTCTGCTTTCCTACTTTCCTGCGCTTGGCATGCAGTAGCAGGTGGAGCTATGGCAAAATTTTAATGCTAAAATTACATCGCTCTTACTAATAAAATAAAAGCTTCACAGACATTTTCAAGGTACAGTCTCCACCGATATGAAAGACGAACTCGGAGCACAGTGGCCAAGACCCGTGTCACTCCAAGGGAAGGGAAGACACTTCGTCAGTGCACGCCGACTCAGATTTTGCTGCATCATCGAGTTTCGCTGTCCTCGGAATGATGTAAAACTGTCCACAATGCATGTCGTGCCCCAACACTGAAAGTTCGGGTGATGTTGTTTTGCTATGTCGCGGACTGTTTGAATATTTCTGTAGGAAATAAATTTATTTCCTACGATTTGAGATAAAAGTTGAGGCAACAATGAATTTAAGCATCAAGATGGCACAAGTGTCGTTACCCTGAGGCGTAACTTACTCAGTGGCTCTAGCCATGACCAGCAGAAATAGTCCCTAGCTTGACAGTAACAATTTAGGGATCGGATATGTGAGGAATCAAACCGAAAATCCCCAACACCAGAACAGCCTCTAGTCTCAGTCACATGCTCCAAGCTGGATCTTTCATATTGGCGGAGGCTCTAACTACGTTCAAGCTTTTGTAGCTTTTCTTAATTCGAAGACCGCTTCTGCGTCCCATTAACAAGCTAAGAAGTGGCAAACACGGTACACAAACTGGTTCGAGACGCGTTCCAGGCACCATGCTTACATCTGCCATGGCCACCTCCATGACGGGGCAGAAGAACTCGATGAGCGAGAGCACGAGCTGGTACCAGATGGCGCTCATCTCGCAGAAGAGGCAAGCGGCCGGCACCCCGTCCGCTCCGCCGGCGCTGCCCGCCTGGCAACACTGGTGCTCCGCCCGCGGATGTCTCTAGCATTGCGTGTAGCAGGCTTAAGATCTCGCGTGCCTCCGAGGTGTTCAGGCCACGGTGGGGGTCACCTCCTGCAGCTCCAACTGCGTGAATCAATCAATTTAAAATATGTTTCTAATCCTGGAAGATCTAAACAGTTAGGTAAGGGACAATTTTCCATGACCGACGTGGCCTCATGGTCACCTGCTTGATGAGGATGTCGACCATGAGGATGTGGCAGCTGAGGCAGAGCTCTGCATCTGACTTGTCTTCTCGTGGAGGAGCGTCCTCCGGCAGAAAGCTTGGAAGCTGGTCGCAGTCCAGGCCGAGGCTGCCAAGCATGGTACCTGGGTGGGCGCACCTCTTCGTTAGAACCGACCAGACTCCGCCGTTTCAAAGAGTAAAACTTTCATCCCTGCCAGCAATAAGGGATGTTGGTCAACCCTTATTGAGTACCGTCATGGCCAAATATGAATGTTGGCACCTCCCGAACCAATAGACGTTTTGTAAAATGAGAACATTAAGAAGCCTGCTGCAAGTGCAGGTACACAAGTCGCCAATTAGCGGCGATTCGGACAGCTGCAGCAAAGGTTGCCGACCCCTGTTGTAGCCTGGTATAGACTGTAGATGTTGTAAAAGTAGTAGTTGAACGAATGTGAATGCTTTAAAATGCTACCAGTGGTGTCCTGTCGCAACGGATGAAATTTGGGGGTCAGCGTGGCGACGTGGGCCTCTTCTTTGGGCTCGCTGGACGAGGGAGCTGGCCCCAGTGTTGCCTGCACTCCCGCAGGGAACATGGAGAAGAGCAGGTTCATGGGGACGGGCACCTCCAGCATGGTCAGAATCTGCACCAGCCAGAATCAACCATATCACGGATACGTCGCGGGCAAGGCATACACCCTGTTCCTGCTAAATTTAGCGGGGAAGTTTAACATGTGACATTACCATGTAACACAACATCACGGTACAACCATGACAACTATGAATATATAATTATATATTTTATGTACATAGGAGTTTAATGGAAGTGAGTCTAAGCATTTCTTTTTAGCTAATAGTTATATTTTAATGTGCTTATAGTGCACCTGAACAATAACTGAATCGGAAGGTTTGATGTTTGTACTACTCTCACCGCTGTTATACTTTCTGCCGACAGACGTGCTTTCTCTTTACCTGTAGCCAGTACAGGGCTTGCTCTTGCACTTGTGCAGTTGTGTTCTCAAAGCGGGCAGTCAGGAATCCATACATCTGCTTGATGTTGAACCCCAGTGGGCTCAGGTCTGGGTCGAGGACCTTGCTGCAAGTTCAAAGACAATCGACGAAGCGCAAGGTCACAGAACAGCAAGAATTCTTGTCAAAGAGATACTGGTCCTTTTATACTGCACCTCTTTTTTCAACATTTAAGATGTTTGCTATCCGAACTGACTTGTAACTGCACTCACTTATGGGACAGCTGACTGCCCACAAGTGTGAAGTGTACTTACTTACTTTAGGATGCTTGCAACTAGTAGTAAACGCTATGTCCCGTTACGGTTACACTTCCTTCCACTGCAAGCCTTGTTTAATTAACTGTCACTCTTCTAGTACAGCGAGTCTTAAAGATGTAGAACAATTTATGCCAACACACTGTACTAAATTCAATATTTTTGGGATGATGCTGTCAGCAGCATAAAGGGAGGACAGGTGATGGCAGAAGATAGAATGGTTTATGGAGGCCAAGTGATGGCAGAAGATAGAATGGTTTTTGGATACCAAGCCTGCTCTGTGGGGCCTGGTGCGAGATGGTCATGTGTGCCACTACCCCATCGTCGTCTTCATCTTCCTAACAATATAGACTACTAGACAAATATATATTCAACTTACCATTTTTATTTCATAAGTTGAATTACCACTGTGAAAGCTACGGTGTGTCTGTTAAGAGCATCAATGCAGCGACCAGGCTTGTCTTATTCACTTGTTGATATGACTTCAGTTTAGTACATTGTATGCATTTTTATGAATACTGGTAAGACAGACAAATTTAAGAACCATCCTACCTGAGGAGAATCTTGAGCTCCGAAAGTTCTTCCTCTGGAATTTCAAACCGAAAGGCCTCCATCCAGTGTGGCATAATGTACTCCCAAACCTAAAAAAAAAAATATTGTTATTTTGCGATTTTGTTACACATAACTTTATTAGTCATGACAGATCCACCTAAGGCCATCACATGATGCCATCACAGGCATTAGAAAATTTCACATGCCTCAGAAAAATATTGGCAAAAAGATGTAAGTGATATGCTAACAATCTTATACTGCAAAACTTGTTTAAATAAACTTCCATTCCACCAATCGAAAGTGAAATATTGAGACACATTTTTTCACACTCATTAGAAGTAGTCTAAGTTTGTTTCACATCATAACAGTCACCATTCTTATGGGCAAAGCTATGCTAAATATAGTTTAACTTGTAGTTTCCAGGAGTGGCTGATAGAAAGAGAAAAGACCAGGTTTCAAAGATGTACACCTCTCTGTTAATGATGTCGTACGGAACAAGGCAAAGGAGTGTCTTGAACCCTCCTTGATCTGGTCAGTCTGACATGGCCAGTTATCCCTGCAGAAGAAGGAAAAAAATGTTGTTGCAAGCACTCATGTGACTAGAATAAGGAAAGCCTGTTCAGCAGGAAGAATGAATACATATATACCTCGTTGAAGAGGAATAAAGGACACAAGCAATAATGTTCGACATCATAAAAATCAAAGGAAGGCAAATGTAGGGTAGGAAAAACACCTTTTGTGTATTGTTTCCTTCCTTTGCTTTGCCGGTCTTAAGTTTTCCTAATGTTGAACATTCACTAGCTCGCCTGTCTTTTTGTTATAATTTCAGGTGACAATGGCATTCTTTTAAATTTCATCTCCTCTTTTTCTTGAGTATGATCTTTGGTCAAAGGTGATTTACTAGCCTCCTCTGACCCACCTGAGAAATAACTTGGAATTCTCGAGAAAGACAGTCGAGCCAGCATTTTATATGGTCTCACTATGCTTCCACATTTAAGCCGAGGTATTCAAAATCTGCACCGTAACGACCCATGTTATATTCCCTAGTCCGGTCTGAATAGAATACACATCAATCTGGCACCTCCATCAAGCTACTTTAACAGACTACATTGAATCTGTTCAAAACCGTGCTGCACATTTTATTAAGTCAGATTTCTCAAGTTTTTCTAGTGTCTCCCACATAAAATCGAGATCTTCTCTCCCATAGCTTTTTTCTGTCGAGAAATCTTGTCTATGCCTTGCATAAAGATTTTTATTCACCATCTCTAAATCAGTCCCTTCTTTTATCTCCGGCCTATCTTTCTTTAAGACTCAATCATCGTAATAAAATGTCCCTACCGCAGTGTTTTCTCATAGCCTACCAGCATGCCCTCTTCCTGACGCAATTGTGGACTGGAATGACTTTCCCAAAGTCACTGTCATTGTCCAGGACCCCATCAAATTTCGAGACGCAGTTTCCATCATTGTACATAACGTATCCATTCCCATCTTTAATGCCTTATGGCCCTGAGGTTATTGTAAACAAATAAATAAATAAATCAGTTCCTTGGAGACAGTTTTGCTTGCAACCTAAAATTTTACTCCTATTTTTTTTTTTAGTGTACTATTTGAAGGTTTGCATGGTGAAATGAAATAATTACTTTTATTTTTTGTTTAATTCCACTCTTGCTTGTTCCTATAAGATTTGAGTAATTACTGAACGATGCACATTAAAAACTCCAGATTAATAGCTGCCGTGCACCCAACAAATCGCTAGAAAATAAATACCTAAAGAAGGCCGACTTACCTACTGCCTAAACAACCATGCAACAACTTCAGGTTGACTCGCACTGCTCTATTTGTTGTTCATGCAGTTTGTATAGACTATAGAGGACCTCTGGATAAACAATTCGAGGAAGGCTGCTGCTCCACGGATGCACTGTCCCCTCACCAGTGGCCTCCAACTTGTGCATACTCAGCGGGATGAGGCAGGAGACAGGACACAAACACGTCGAAATGAGTCCGTACAATGTCCATCAGCCACCCATGGATGTACTGGAAGCCAGAACAGTGAAAATGTAGGTTATCTTATTTTTTTTATATTCATCTTCTTTCTTTGTGGAAAGTGATTAGTATGGTAACTTTTCACTCAGTATTCGCGACTCCAGTGAAATTGACGCCGCGCAGCGGCAGCGCCAGAAGCTCAGGAGAGGAGGTTGTTTCGACTCTGTTGTCTGCTATCGCTGCTTGGTTCTCGTAGGCAGCATAGAAACAAACATCGTTTCCAGTAAATATTTTTATGATTCCACCGTGTCATTCCTACGCACTGACTAAAAGAAGGTTTCTACTGTCGAAAAATCGCTTTCTTTCAAATGTAACACTGATTTTACGCTGCAGTGCAGGAATTTGTGGTGGTCCGCAACTGAACGACGAAAACGACCTCCTTTCGTCCGCCATTTTGCCTGAGCAGCGCGCCCTCTATAGTTCGCTGGAGTCGCGAATAGACAGGGCACAGCAGTGAGGGGGCCCTGTGCTACACGGTGGGACCAAGGGACTGGGACAATGGCGTCTGCTGCGATCGGTCGGCGCCACGCCACTGACCAATCACAGCAGACGGCGTTGTCCCGGTCCCTTGGTCTCGCTTAGTCCCGTCGTGTAGCATAGGGCCCCGAAAGGCACCACGGCTGGTTGCTAGTCAGTGCGACTAGTGGCCACAAAGGCTAGATTTCGGCAGCACCCATCGTCTAATAATTGGACGTGAGCGCTGCGTCACGGCACGGCGAGGCACTCAGACGCTCGAGCTAGGTCTAACTTCCCAACCTTTACTTTCTTTCTTCTAGGGTCCAATTAATGCGACAGTATAGAATGACTCAATGTTGCGAGAATTAAGCACTAGGTTGAGCTTCATATCCAGCATGAGGTCGTTGCACAGCCACTACAGTACCTCTCACTGTCGACCATGACTAGCCGGGATGTTCTCGAGGTAATGGTGGCACATGATACATGAAAAGGGCTGTATTATCTTTTAAATGCTTGCAAGCATTACTGGCAATGCCGACATATGCAAAATCTAGCCAAGCTTGTCCACCAAAGTGTTTGCCTTAGGGGTCATGAAACGATTTTTCAACTTTTAGAGAGCACAACTCTTAGGTGCCCGTTTCCGGCTTGAGTGGCGTCAGCATCGCCGTCAATGTCAGCGTAACCGCAAGCCCCCCCCCCCACCCGAGGACCTCGGTTTCCTTCGGGAGGACCTCCGGGTACCTTCGGTGCACCTCGAGCCGAGGTCAGGGATGGGCCACGTGACCCCCTCCCCCTCAGTACCCTTCCCTCCTCCTCCTCCTCTAACTCGGCGTTACAGGGAGTTGTAAACGGCTTTCACTTTTTCCTTCTTAGCTTTCCTCCTCAACTCACAAATCGTGCACTGTACCAAATGGCTCAACAAGACGGAAAGGAGGGACTCCCTCTTGCTCAGACCCTCGCTTGTGTACACGGACACAGCCATTCTCCTCCTAGAAGATTAGGCCGCTCAAAACTCGGACAAAAGTTGCTTTCCCACTCCGTTCAACACCGAAGCTGACAGTGCTATGGATGCCATGTGCTCCTTGGGCCAGCCACACTTTTGCCACATGATCACGCTCCCCCGCGCATACCCACGCGCAGAGAATGAGAGCCAGGTGATGAAAGTGAGGCGGCTGATTGGTCCGCAAGTGCACAGCTTCCACCGCACTGTCAGCTAAGGGTGAAGGGAATAAGCAAGGTCCGGCGTCGCGCGTTTGTACCGGGTGACGCGCTTTGGGTACTGCGGATGTATCACAGTGAGAAGGCAGAGAGCTTTCGAAGGGAAGGAAGTACGAAATAGTGCGCTGTTTTCAAAATTTCGTACTGAAAATCGGGCTTTTGACTTTTATAACTTCTTTCTCTTGGCCCTCTAAACAATATGCTATTAGTAAGATCCCAATTTAAATTAATTTATCCTAGCCCAAAACTCGTTTCATGAGCCGTTTAGGTGACTAAAAAAAAAATTGGTCAAAAAAAGCTGGGCAGACAAGTCAACTTACCATAATTACAAAAAACACCACGACTGCGTGCTTGTACTGTTGCCTTCTTTGCCATAGTCTAGGGGTTTTCATAATTGTGTTCAATTTACACCAGCTCGCTTGCACACTTACTTTTTGTTCAAGTCAGCTGTTTCATACACAGATACAAATAATCCTCCCATATAAAGCAGCTAATTTGCCTTCGTGAGCTCAATTTGCCGTCAACAAATTACTTCTAGATTTTCCTCTCTTCTTCGCTATCCCCAGTGAATGCTCCCTTCAGGTGATTCAACAATCATCTATAACTCTTTAGCTCATCATCATTAAAGCTAAAGAATTTGACCCTTGGTATTGGTGATCAGACTGTCCGAGTAAACATCCCAGCAAATATTCACCAGATGTCATATTAGGACTTGCACATTTGAGTAAGACACTGAGTGTAACCTAGACTCCCACACAATTGCATGTTTAAAATGATATGAAAATTGCCTTCATTCTTCGCACGTGATCACTCGCGTGTTCAGTCCACGCTATTACCTCAAATTTAACTGAACCGTTGTGTAGGTAGCTCATGTACCAATGCACAAAGTTTTGCTGTCATTGTTAGACAGGAAGGAAGTTATCAAGCACTCAGCCCAGCGATCTTCACAATTCACCTCAGAAAAGGATATTACTCTACGGGGGCAAACATTGTTCTCATTCCTGGTGTACAGGTTCTGGGAACCTCCACTGCTAATTTGTGCAGTGCTGCAGGACTTAAATGTTGTTCCAATTAATATGGTTTATAATGCAACCTACCCCTTCAACACAGAAGTTTTTGCAATCCATGATTCCGAAATGACGGGTAGTTGGAAGGCACAAGTCAATAGAACATTGGGGTTTATTATTTTCATGCTGCACTCTCACTTTGTACATGCAATTCACTTCAACGTAGTGGATATCTTATGTTCTACATACATATTTTACAGCTGGGGCAGAACTGAACAAATCTACACAGCTCAAATAAAACAGTTGTACAGCCCCAAATTGTGAGCGAAATTCAAACAAGCAACAGAAAAAGTTCTTAAAAATACCTTTCTTTTTTTTCTTTTTTTTTTTTGGCAGATTAGCGCTACAGCGCGTTACTGTTAAATGATTGACTACCAATATGCTGTGTCGTCGCTAGAGGCGCCTCGCCATCCAGCGCTTGAGGTCTCCGGCATGCAGTACCGCTGAAACACGATGGGTCCAATATGCGGTGAACCGCCTCAAAGAAGTTTAGCCAATCGATACATGACGAATCGTTATAGAGATCAAACATCTCCGAAAAATTAACGCAGTCACCGAGCAAACAAGGTCGCTTGGCACGAGTTCTTCACCGTGTGCAGGTTCTTCTAAAACCGCCGTGCTAGCATGCTCCGCGGTCGGCCGTTCGAGTCCAACGTCACTGGGTCTTCTTGTCGGTCGTCGCTGTCGCTCCAACCGCGATGCCCACCAGAATAGCGACGACGGTCAGTCCCTGGCAGATGACCCGTGCCCTCATCATGAGCTGGGACTTGCGACGCTCGCCAGTCCGCATCGCGTTCAGGCCCATGCCAAGAGCGCCCACCGTGGCCAACATGCCGATGGGAACGAACGGGTTGGAGACGATCTTGTTCTTCATTTTGTCCCTCATCTGCATGGGTGAATTGCCGTCTTCAGCCCGAAAGGCGTCGTTTATCTTCACCCATTCCAGCAGATCGGAGTCTTCGCTCGAGGAGCCCTTCGAGTCGGCCATTTTGTGCAGTAAATAGCGAATGACGCTGGCGTTGGGGCTGTATCGCTTGAAACGAGTTGCTCTCGTCGCCTGTCGGGCGCGTATTTTCGGTTTCGGTTTTGTTCGCCGTTCAGGAACTAACGACATGGGTGGTCGTCGCTTCAGTATCAAACCAGCTCGCCTGCACACTTGTTTTAGTTTAAACCATTTAAAAATATACTTTTTTCCCTTATCTTTTCAACAGCAAGATTTGGCTTCAGCGCTTACGTGTTCGATAGAAAGTAATTTGATCCCTAAACCAAGAGGTTATGCTTTGAGAGTGGTCAATGCTTTCCATACATATATTATTGTTGCGAGACTAACTGTATGGAAGCAATACGAAAATACAAACAATTATTTATATTGGAATGAAACATTCTTATACATCTGGAAGGTGTGGCCCAATATTTTATTACATACTCACATGCTGCATCCTGCCCTATGTCAGGTGCAAAGTAAGCACGAGGCTTCTCGTTTTTCAGGACAACGGGACACACTGTTCCATATTTAGTTTCGTGTTCAGAACAGTATCCTGCGAATTTTTCAAGATTTCTCAAGCTTGCAGAATATTTTTGCTCCATAGTGTCTGAAAAACATAAAGGTAGCCCCGCAAAATGTACTTTAAGTATATTTATGGGTAAGGGAATACATTTATTGGTCGTCATATTTAGTAGCTTTGAGACAGTTAAACATTGAAAAAAATAAACAACTGTAATGATGACTGCCTTGAAAAGAGAATGTGCTGTCCCATATCTGCAATTTATGCTGAAAATTGCATTTATGAAGCTACCCTCCACCTGTATACGCTGGTGTACTTTCAGAGTGCAGCTCTTAGGCGCCTGTTTCCGGCTTGAGCGGCGTCACTCGGCGTCGGCATAACCGCGCGGTGCATTATGGGTATCCCCGCTAAATTTAGCGGAAAATTTTCCCGCTAAATTTAGCGGAAAATTTTTCCTGCTAAATTTAGCGGAAAACTTTCCCCGCTATATTTAGTGGAAAACATTCCCCGCTAAATTTTAGCAGAAAAATTCCCTGTTAAATTTAGCTGAAAAAGTTTTCCCGCTAAATTTAGCAGAAAATATTCCCCACTAAATTTAGTGGGAAAATTTCCCCGCTAAATTTAATGAAAAATTTTCCCTAAATGGGAGGAGAGGAGGAGGGGCATAGCCTCCTCTCTGTACCTTCTCCTCCTCCTTCTCAAGAGCTGCGCTCTAATTCGGCATTACAGGGAATTGTAAACGTCTGTTATTTTTTTTACCTCATATTCCTCTTACCTTTATGTTGATGACATTCGATTAACATTTGCTGTAATGCCCTAAGTCAGTGGTTCTCAACCGTCGATGTTTCGCGGACCCCTTGGGGATCGGTGGAGATGATGGAGGACCCCGTTCGTGGTGAGGGGAGGGGAAAGGTATAGGTCAAATATAATAATGATTTAATGAATGAATATAACTAAGGGATAGTGTGAAGTAGACCTATGTTATTGACATGGACACAAAAAAATCTCATCCGAAAACTGAAACATTTCATCTCGACCTGGAAAAAGAAAAGTTTTACTGCCGTGTCGACCGATGAGGCAGAGCTTTGCAGACCCCTAAAATATGTTCGCGGACCCCAAAGGGTCCGCCGACCCTCATTTGAAAACCACTGCCCTAAGTGATTAAGTTTTGAGACGTTAACAAGACATTTGTTGTGTGAAAAAAATAAACAAGTAGAAAGACTCACTTCAGTTTTCAGCCTTTCCAAGGCATTTCCAGTTTGATCTGCAAAAATAAAAATACACACAATGATTTAGCTTGCTCTATGCCATACAGACCTGCAGCCAGAATGACATAAAGCTAGCTATATATTCCCTATTTTTAGCTTCAACGAAGCCCAAATCGATGCTTAGTTTTTGGTTGCCCAATTTTAGTAAAGAATCTATGTGACAATAATGATGCAACTGCCTTGGTGCCAGTTATGCAGGCTTTCCTCTATAGACAACAGACCAGCATTATCAATGGTGGACATTAGATGCTCCTGTATAGTATAGTGATAAAGATATCTATTTTAGCTCAGGAGAGCCGGGGAGCCACCACGGACAAACAAGTTGCCCATACCATGAAGGCTTACATGACGCACCCCTTTGAGAGAAAAGCACATGTGGGATAAGTTGGTGCTTGTCAGATGAATGGAGGTTTCACATGCTTTTTGAGTGACCTTAAGCGAGTTGAGTCGCAATGACAATTTACCACTTGCTTCATCGTCTGCACAAATTCTGCCTTTTACATCATTTTTCAATTCAAAACGAGACTTCCGAGCTTGAACAAAGCTTGAAAACAAACAAAAGTGTTTTCATTAAGCACATATAACATCTTGAAAATAGCTTTATAACGTACATTTCTCAGACAGTGTGGAGATAATAATTTTTCTTCATTTCCTACGCATTCGTAAGCCGAGTTGAACCGAGTGCAAGCATTGGAGGTGTTTCTTGCCAGTTGCCTAAGTGGCATTCGAGTTTGCATCCCTCTGCTCCCAACGGCAGCAGCTACAGTAGCTCTAACCGGCACCAGCCTTACATACACCGTCTGGAAGGCAGGCCGTGTAGTGGAACCACTGGAACAGCATACCCAGGAGGCGGCCCAGCGTTTCCTGCAGGTGCGGCGCCAGCGCATTATTAAGACAGAAAAGCAATCGCAACTGGTTTACCAGTAAAAGGCCAAAACACGAATCCGTAAAATTAGGTCGGAGCAGCCCACGATATACTATAGACCCTTTTCAAAAAACACTGAGGACCCTCGTCGGTTGCCTTTTGTCGGGCACAAAACATGCGATCGGATCCGAGTCCTCGTTGAACGCAAATGCAGCACCCGTTCTCGATACGAGCCGGGCCGGAGTTCACGCTGATTGCTGACGCGACCCTCGTATCCTAAACACGCTAAGAGCGCGTGCCCAAACGACGACGGACTCGGATAATTCGAGCTGTAAGCGTAACATTGCCTAGAGCATGTCTTCAACCGGCGTGTATACCATTCCATCCCGCCCACGTGTGAAAAGCAGTCCCAAATTGGCTACAAATTGCGTCGTGGAAGCTGGCCCGTCGTCCTGTCGGACATTGCGGTCCAGGCGCGGTTCGTCGTAGAAACGCTGGGGTCGAAAAAGGCGAGCAGACGCGAAACTCGCCGTCGTTACGGCGTCCCAACTTGTGTCTACTTCTGTTTCCGTCGACTCTCTGGCCGCAGAGCGACCCGCAGTGGAACGGACGTCTGCCGCGTGCACCTCCGCCGCTGTACTTCCACCGGGATCGCGACAGACGACGGCGCGACACTTCTGCGACACTGTCGGGCGGAAGACGGGCGACCGCTTTTGAGGAGGCGATAAACGTACCAATTGAAGACACACTCCAGGCAACATACAGCAACTGGATGGAGCACACTTTTGAAAGGGTCTGTCCGGACGGATTGGTCGCCCGTGCAGTCACCTGAGGGGTGTTGTCCTCGGGCGTGCAGAGCCCTACGAGGAGCCAGACCCCGTAGCGGCTGAGCAGCTGGCGCTCCTCCTGGGCCATGCACTCGAGCGACTCCTCGGGCCCCTCCGAGAGGGCGCCTCCGGAGCGGGAGTGCCGCTCGGTCGTTGACTCCTTGCCCGGCGTGGTGACCCCTCCTTTGTCCGTTGTCGGCTGGGCTTCCTTCAGGAGGCTGTGCCGGTAAGCGGTCGTGCCGGTGCTGCAACGCTGCCCTCTGGCAACTATGTTTGTCGACAGCTGGTTCTCACACATTTGCATTTGACTCTGACCAACCGTGCTACGACCACACGTGACTGCTTACAACGAGGAAACGCACTGGCGCACTGGCACCGTCTATGCGGAGTGCAAGTTTGTCCCCTTCTTTCACAGGGGCTGCAAGGATGTCAGGACGCCAAGCTCTTATTGGCTGATTGACAAAAATGAGCCTCAAGGCATCTAGCACTGAGGCTTACCCACTATCCTTTCAATCAAAGCCAATCGAAGCCCGGTGTCCTTCTGACGTCGCCGCAACCCTGCGCAAGAAGCAGACGACTTGCTCTCTGCATAACGTAGCCCTGGAAGGCCTCAATGTGCATATAACTAAACTGAAGGTTTTGCGGTACTCGTGAGATACAATGTACCTGCCGAAAGCAAATTTGACGTTCGTGTTTATTCAGCGTAAGGTCGGTCTGCCTTTGAGGTTAGGCGGCACCAATTTATTCGTAGACGAGAGATGTAGCCAGCCCAGTATGACCGCTGGCACGGGGTCTTTTTCGTGACTCGCGCAATCGCAACACGCGACCGCGCGCCGGTGCAGCGCTTGTTTGGATCGAAATGGGCAGGCGTGGGAATCGAGTCCCGGATCCTCGGGTTCTGCAGTGCGTCGACGCGCTCGGCTGCCGATCTTCTGTAAATCTACGAGAAACGGTCCTTCGTAACGTTAAACACTGTCGGAGTTATTTCGAGCCCAGGGCGGGCCGCGGACGAAGAAAAGGCCTCGTCCGGTATTTCGTTAGCTCTGCAGCTGCTCGAAAGTAGGGACGTCGCAAACCTGCAGAGGTCGAACTTCGACCAAGTTCGACTTTTTCGATAGAAATGATGTGTAAAGTATACACGCATCCGGAGGTCTTCCAAAGTTGCCCTATAGATGGCGTTAGTGCGTTTTCTAGTTGTAAGCAGTCATAGGTGATTGTAGCACAGGCAAACATAGTCGATGCACGTGTACGAACCAGCCTCTAAGAAATGCAGAGCATTGGCGAGTCCCAAGCATCCCATCATCACTCCGCAGCCAATGAGATTGCGACGTTTGCCGAAGAGAACGCCAAAGATCGAATTACGAAGCTAACGATGAAATAAATGGTGCTGAAGAACGAAGGACCGGAAGACGAAGCATACGCACACGAAGCGCCGACTCTCGACTGATTTATGTCGAAGAAATGCAAATCGACGTGAAACGCAACGTGTAAAATGTATCGAGTCATCTGCCCCCGACGTGCATCGAACCTGCTCAAGAATGCCAACTCTTTGTCAAACAATGCAACGCATCTGTCTTTTTGCTTAAAAAAAAAAAAGGCCTTTAAAATCTTTTATAGTCATTCGTTGACTGTGACGCCCTAAGATTGTTGTTTTATCTGCTATGGGTTCACAATCGCAGCTGTCGCAGTGCACTGCCGAGTTGCCCGATGGCGATGATGTCATCGATAGAGCAAGTTCTCTTAACCTCTCATTAACACACGTCCCAGTTTTCCTTGCATACTTTTTTCCGTGACAATTTAATGTTGTAAAGTACACCGACGGCGCATGGCACATACATTACAGTGTGTTTCTTTTTCACATACAAATCCGCTAGCTCCTCTGTCAACTTTAGCGCATTGACGCCCCAACTATGAAAGCACCGAGAAAAACCACTGGCACACCGTGACGTTGCACCACTTTTTTGAAGCTGTGCAAAACCTTATGTACGTATGGCATACCCATAGGTCTCCCTTTAGGCTTTTCTTGGGCAACCTTTTTAGGGTCTTGAAGCCCTTTTAAAGGGCAACTCCGCTCAATTCCGGAAAATTTAGGCTTACGCGTGATTCCATTTCACAAAGCACTACTAAACAGCTCTACGTCTTCGGATTTGCGAAATGTGGAATATTATTTGTGTAATCTTAATTTAAGCATCAGCTGATACCGAAACCGAAACTTTGGTTGAGTCAGGCAACATTGGTCTCGTGTCGTCAAAGTCATGGCCACGTCACGTCGAACCACGTGGTCTTGTGACGTTCGTGGGGGCGAGGTACAGGACACGTGACACGGGCAGGTCGCTTCGCATGGCGTAAACGGTGATGGCCCGGGTGAAAGGGGAAGGGGAGAAGACGAGAGAGGGGAGGGGAGCAGCTAGAGAAACTGGACAAGTGCGATCTAGCATAGACAGACCAATAAGCGCGCAGGGCAGCAAACTAGCGCATCCGCGTTACGGTGATCACGTGGACGCCGTTGAGCCAACACCGGGAGGAGAAACTCATGACGTCATTGTTCAATTTTGCTCTGAGAAGTAAAAACAGACAAAACGTGAGAATGACGTAGACATGCCTCTGACGTAGTGGCCCAATGTTCGCCGCTCCAACTCCGTGGCCAACGTTACTGGAGCAAGCTCAGTTTTGCAGCTCCCTATTCTCGCCTGCAGAGGCGAGTGGCCCAGGTGGCAATCAAGAGAACTAGCGGCACTGCAGTCGGATCTTGCTTCCCTGTCTCGCGCGTCGTCTACTACCACCGCGTTGAGAGCTTCCTTTTCTTTTTCTTTGCTTCCTTTTTTTTTTTTACTTTCATGTGTGCAAAAAAAAAGATGATGAAGATGAAGTGTAATACACCACAGAGATCAGAGTCAGCGCATTGTGAGTGTTCTTTCTTCGAGTGTATGAAATTTATTTTTGTGTGCATCTGTTTCCTTGCGCTGTGCAGTGTTAGTATCAATCAACAACTCGCCCAAGCTCAAGTATTGCTATTCAGACTAGGCGGGCTAGACAATCCGGAAGCAAGGCTCGACTGCAGCGCTGCTAGTTCTCGTGACCACCACTGAGCCCACGTCGCAGGCGGGGCTGTGAAACTGAGCTTGCTCCAGTAACGTTGCTCCGTGGCATTGACTGCGCTGATGATTGCGCCTCACACCGCATGCTAGAGTTGGCAGATTTCGGCGACTTGGCTCATTTGAAAGTTTGCTGGCCAGTTTATTATATATATAGACGGAATTAGATTGGAATTTTTGGTATGTGGTCTTCCTATATGATACTGAAAAGGGCTGCATAGTTTTCTAAATATCAAAAGTGAAGCGGAGTTGCCCTTTAATGGGCTTTCTGCCACCCCTGCCATTGAGCCATATGGACAGCCTCCGTTCGTGAGCTTTGTAGCCCGATTAACAAAACTAGTCAACATACAGCATAATAATTAACCAATGCCTCCCCAGGCACCCCAATGTGATCCCCCTCTTTACCAGTTTTGAGTGATTAGAGTCAATAAATGAATCGGTTGAGAGTCAGCGCTTCGTGTGTGTACTTCGTCTTCTTGTCCTTCGTTTTTTTGGCAGTTTATTTGATTGTTGACATGTATCCCCGACTTACCCAACTTTCTAACGTATTGAATTACGAAGCAAGAACTGTACATAAGATACACCAACCCTGCATTCCTTAAGCTGCCAGTCACTTTAACTGGTCATATAATAAATCCTTTTGAAATAGTCGAGCAAGTTCCTAGGGAACACCTTGGGACAATGGCGACGTTTCACCGAGCGACCTAGCTTCCTTGAAGCTGATGCTTTGCTAGGATTTAAGAAGGGACCTGGCATAGCTATAACTTAGGAAGCTGGGAGCCTTAGCTTTCTGACAAGTAATGGTTTAAAAGGGCTGCCGTTCCAAGATTTTTGGAGTATCTCCTTCCAACTGCTGTCACCCTTCCCGCCTTGTTTGACCACTGAATGTAGACATATGACCTCCTCAATTGACAATGCTCTTATGTCCGTGAAATGTGCCACCTGAGCAAACTTTTTTCAATTAATGCATCATCAAGAATGGGGATTCTATCTGAACATCATTATGCTGTCTGAGTGTAGCTAGGTTGAGAACACTTAGATGCCTTCTTCTTCGCATTTTTAAGTGAAACCCAGTACAACCCTGTAAAGTGTTACAGGCAAAGCAAAACAATGTGCTTTTTGATGAGCGGAATTCTTTTAGCCCGCAATTGCCACGTACGCTTTGCTCGGCTCTCGGCCCTACCGCCACTCTAAGTGTAAGTCGTCCGCCCTCACCTGACAATGGCTTCAACGAAGTAGAGCTGTGTCTCGCGGTCCATGCTCCAGGGGCTGGGGATGGGCCGCAGGGCCACGTGCTGGCTGGCGCGCTCGTTGCTGCCGCTGTGCCTCGCCTGGAAGCAGGGGTTGCAGTAGCGGATGGGCTTGTTGCCGTTGTAGCTGGCACACTCCATCGAGAAGCAGGTGATGCTGGCCGACTTGTCCCGGGTGCTGCAGTTCTGCAGCCAATCGAACACCTCTCTCTCAACGTCGGTTCGCATATTGTCGTTTGAATGCGCTCGAGTGTATCACGTTCCCTCGTACACACCTACGACGAGTGGTGAGCATAGATTTTGGAGCGTTTTTGACCTCTCGATCGGGGTCACAGGTTTACACACTCGCATCTGCTTAAAACTGAGCTCTTGCAATCGATGGGAGGGCATGCTGGCACCGTGCCTATAGGGTGACCATGGAACTGCATTTCATTAGGACGAAGGTTTTGCGGTGTTTGCGAGATCGAACATACATACTGTCTGTGAGAAATGGTCAATTATAACACTGTCAAAAGTTTGTCGAGCGAAGAAGCTTCCTCTCTTAAATCTAGGCTCTCTCGAGCAACGAGGAAAGAGACTGGCGCCACCTGTTGGGTAGCCCTGTATACTAACTGGCCCTGAGCTCACCTTGTTCTCGCAGGTGAGTGCAATTTCCTGCATGGGCAGCAGCACGTCCATCAAGTGGTTGGGGCCGTGCTCTCGGCGGATTTGGTCGGCACATCCCTGACAGACGAAGAGTGGCGGCGGACGCTCGCCCGAGGCGATGGCGATGGAGTGGTCCAGGCACATCTACGAAGGGGGCAGAGAGAGACACATCAAACGCGAGGTATCGTCAGAGGTGCCCTAATGCGATCAGCCCTGCGTTTGGCATGAGATAACAAGGTAGGGAGGAAGAGCGATAGAAACTGGCTGATTTAATCCTCGAGAAAACCTGCAAGGGCGATATACTGGGTCACTTCTGCGCTTCTATTCCTGCTATTGGACAAAGTAAAGTTTTGCAATAAGTCTTCCTCGAATCTAGAGTGATTTCCCTATGAGTAATTTTAAAAAAGTTGTTTTATTTGTAGGCAATTTTCGAGAATCACTAATTGAGTCGTTATGCTAGATTTGATTTCAATCTCCATCTGCACAACTTCTTTAACGTTCATAGTGTATTGAATGCGATAAGAAATATGGCACCTTTTGTATCAAATGTATGTAAGCAGGTACTACATATAAAAACCTTTGGATCAGAATGCGACTACGAAAAACACACAAATGAATCATATCACACGATTACTGAGATATGTACCGTAATATCTTGGGAGATGCCCCACCCCGAAAGATAACCTCCCATATTTTTGGCATGATTTGCTTTTTTAAAAAAAAACCATCAAAAGATGGCTTTTTTTTAGTAATAATTGCAGGGCCCTGGCCAATGGTGACCTCGGCATAAATGGTGTTACTTAGCCACAGCGGGTGATAAGCGAATATTGCTGACTGGGAACCACAGTCGAATTTCGTTCATCGCTCGCCTCCCTGCGATAACAAGTTTCGCAGGTCACAAAATCTAAAATCAGCCCTTTTTAACTTTTTTTTTTATCGCACACCAAAAATGAGTTTACTCTTTATTTTCACCCGATTTGCTTTTAATTTTAGGTGGGCTATATCTTGGGATATCACGGTATACTTATCTAAGCACCAGTGCTCTGACTTAGAACTGTCTGTTGAATAAACGGTCTGTAGTTTGAAAACCCCCAAAATATATTATTTTTTACCTTGACTTGGAATAATTTTCTTGATTGAATGCTGTGCAGTCTGAAAACCTCCAAAATATACTCTTTTCTGCTTTGACTTAAAAGTATATATCCAGAATTCGTTTTGGCGAGAAACTCTCCAAATTATACTCTTTTAAAGCACGCAAGCTTTGGACAATGCTCAACTGCTATAAATGCAATAAGCTTACCTTGTAGGCTTCCTTGTTTTCCGAACTGACGCAGCTTTCCCGTTGGCATGTCAGGGGCTTCCAGCCTACAAGTGGTCAACACTCCAAGCATGCTTATGTGATTCCACATTAAAGGTTTTTCTATATGCTTGTAACAACCTTCTACACTACTAATCAGCTAAAGGTCTTCTATCCTAACGAAACATGTGCTCTTGCAGACATATCCTGGACGTCTCAAGGTACTATAGATGTCCCGAAGATATCTCTCAGATCACATGTTCAGTCTGGGTAAACAGACGATATATGACCTAAGGCCGCATCACAACAGTGCATCACAGAGACAAACATAACAAAACCATGGCCAATCTTTGATTTCATTGCAGAATATTCTCGTTGAATTGTCATCAAGACTTACTACGTCCACAGAAATATTTGTGAAGCACCGACATGATCATGTTAGCAGACATATTTTCCTGTGGTTATGACAGGAATGGCTGTTCGAAAAGTGATGTGAGGAAGGACTTCATAGAATGGAAATCAAATAAGCATGTTTTGGTTTAGACTGCAAGAGCTAGTTTTCCCGTCACATCAAGCTCTGTGCTCACGTGATTCTTACCCTCATAATTCTCAGATATACATATTATATGCAACTACTCTCCTGTACCACATACCACAGTTGGCACTAGGTATACGCAGTAAAGCTTCAGGGCACAAGTTCATGCATATGGACACCAGCCTGATTTAGAAATCTGTTGTGCGACTTCTAGAAGACCGCACACTCACCGGCAAAGGTTGCCATCCTCAACTTTTTTGTAGTCTTCCCCATCTAAACCACACAATTCCCCAAGAGCTTGTTTAGCCACATTACTCTTTTGGAATTTGCATCGTATGTCCTTGACTACTCTGTGTATGAAGATCGCAGACTCTCTCTTCTCTGCTCACATTCTGGTCCGTGTTGCACTGGTGTGAAACGGGTTTGAAGCAACTACAACGGCACTAGTACTAGTTAGGAAAGGGAGCAGCAAACAGCTAGGTGCAAGGGAGAAGGGGTGTAAAGAGGGTTGAGGATGAGAAAAAGAGAGATAGAGTGAAAAGGGTAAAGGCCTCTTACCAATGGGGCAAGATCCTGACAGATTGAGGAGGAGGGTGGAGGAAGACACAAGGTGAACAGTAGGGCACAGAAGACAGAGAAAGACAAGAAACAACGTCTGAATCGCATCCGGGGTCACGCACAAAAAACAACATCCTTGCTTGCGAGGGACGGGTGACATCAACTATACTCTGTTTCACCTTATGACGTACCGCAGGAAAGGCTACAAGCGCGAGCTCCTTGCACTGGGGCACATCTCGGCGGCACAAGCTCTCGTGCAGTAAGGGCAGCTTCCAACGCTATGAGCTCGCGCATCTAGCCTTCGCTGCGGTACAACATAAGGTGAAACGGAGTATAGGGTTCTGTGTTTTCAGAATTTATTTTTGGGAATTCGGAGGCTGTTTGTCGGCATTTATTTCGTGCTGAGAATGCGGAGTTTGTCAGATATTTATTTTTGTTAGATTCTCGATCCTCCGGAACTCGGAGCTTAATTTCGCTCTGTTCCCAAATTTTTCAGAATTTCGCGCATCACTTCGTAAGTACTCTCCTGCGTCAAATGATATTCTTCAGCTGGATTTGGCATTAGCGCCCTCGACATTGGTAATACTAACTGCCCCATGACAAAACTTGCGCACAGGTGGTGCTTCACTGAATACATTAAAATCTTTTAAACTCATGGACGTATTTGCCGGGAAACCAATTTTCTTCTGATACCGTTCCGCTACCACATACTGCAGCTACATGGACCCGTGGAGAGAGGTGAAGGGGTTAACATAGAAGTTTTCAACTTCTCCTTTCTCACTCCAATAAAGTTTATAGGTTCATAGCTTTCACTATTATAAAAACACAACCCTCTTTCACCTAACAAGCAAAAATAATATGCTCCAAATCGGAAACCCAAGCACCGCGGCTTTTGTCAGTGACCCAGAAGTAGAATGACCTTCTTTTGTCAATGATCTGAGATTTGAAAGAAAACTGGAGTGGTCTTTCCTCAGAACCAATGACCCTATGCTCTGAACAAACTTATTAGTAAAACACTTTTTTTTTTTTTTGCATGATTTGAAAATTAGTAGTTTATCGGATAAATTTGAATTGATGAAACTTTTACCGGCGAGTGTTCTTCCGGGTGTTTGGGATTCATCCGAAAACACGGAACCCTACATGTAGCATAAAGCTCACATTTAAAAGAATGTCTGCGAGAATTAGACAGCAACATGCCAGGCTGAAACCAGTTCCCTCTGATGGTCTCACAGCCTCACACAGCATCTTGTATTTGTATACCAGGCAAGATTGAGTTCAATGCATATTCAAATTGAATATAGGAAATATACTGCATTTGGACTTCCTGCATGGGCTTTGTCATATCTGCTCTCTATTTAACCACTGATTGTTTGAGAGGCAGTTTACACTTATATTATGCATGCAGACAAACTGAAGGGAAACAAGACAACATACATGCCATTATAGTAGCAATGTACCATGTGGAAAATTGCCTTTACAATGCTCCATTTGGTGTTGCCTTGTGTGACTTGTGTGTTGTATCTATTGTTGAACTCTTGAGACACTTATACAAGTGCATGATGATAGTTTCTAAAGAACATCTCTATGTTTTATAGCAAGGATCTTGAATAATGTAAAGAAGGCTATGAAATGATTTGCTTTTATATCTACTAATACAGTGCTACCAATGTTACCCTTGTTTTTTGGGTGTTTTTCCCCAGATTTATTAACATTGTAAATGCAAGCGGGACAAACAGGAGCCAAGGGGCCACCACAAAAGGCATGCAGGATTTGTGAGCCACAAAAGATTCACTTATTTATCTGTTCTTTTGAAGCACTAGCACAAAATGTTGCGGAGCTGTTTATATTTTGTCGCCCTTAGTTTAAATTAAAACAATGTGCAGGGAGCAACGTAATAATGATTACATCGAAAGTGTTTCCCAAACAAGTTGGCGTACATCACTTTTTCCCGTGACTACCGTAAAGTGCCGAGCAAGCACATACCCAAATTTTGAGATAATATCTTGAACAATTGGGGATGGGCACTTGTTAGGTGTGAAAAACTGCAGGAGGGCACATGATAGGGTGGGCCCCACCGCTGTGCACCGGCGTGTTAGGGGAAGTAGCTGAAGCGTCGGAGCATGTCGGTTAGATAGGTTGACTAAAAGTATGAGGTGGGAGGTTGACATAAGCTCTGCTTATTTTTCAGACATTTCCAGGCAGGTACTTATTCTGGCATGGGC
The DNA here is from genome assembly GCA_037355805.1 of Ixodes ricinus. Taxonomy (NCBI): domain Eukaryota; kingdom Metazoa; phylum Arthropoda; class Arachnida; order Ixodida; family Ixodidae; genus Ixodes; species Ixodes ricinus. The sequence goes on from JAZHYW010053882.1 coordinate 24,305, forward strand.
AGATACGGCATTTTACAGTAAATGGTTTGTGACATGGGAAGTAGGCTGCATGGCATAGCAATGATGAGATGCAGTGAAGCAAACCTCCTGTGATGAATCTCGCATGAAATCAAGACCAATTGCAAGAAGTGAAAAAAATGTGGGTGAGTTGAGCTGGTTGGGAAGCATGTTAAAAACCTGAAATAGGAAAACTTGAATGATAAATAAAAAATCTGCAGTACAAATGTATATACTTTGTTATCAAAATTCATATTGTATATCGATGAACCAACATTAATAAATTTTAACTGATTAAGAGACATTGGTACAAGTTCACCTAGTAGTAAATTGCTGAGGTACACTGCTTGCACAGAAACCTCGCTAGCAATTTACTATCCACACAAATAAAACATTAAAAAAATCCCCAGCTGTTCACACTGCAGCCTCTAACCATCTGCTATTTGCTTTATGACTACAACCTATCCACAATCAGCACTATAGTTCTGCCCACTAACATAAAATATTTTTTAACGACATTTCTGACCACACCAAAGACTTATCTGCATTTCCAATAGACTTGAAGTAACAACCATCATGAACGAGTATTCAAGAATAAGACTGTCAAAGTAGCGCAATACCTAGATTGTGACAATGAGAGTATGACTGAGAGAAATGGGAGAAACATCTGGTAGTGTCCGTGCTCAGTGAGGCCTGATAATTTCACAACAAAAAGTGGCACAAAGCAAAGGTGCTTTGCTATATGCAGCATCCACCCATTGACTCCTCTTTGTGTAAACAGTTGTGCCATTTAGTGACCCTGCTATACACGTTCAAGTATGGCCTCTGAGCACATCCATCTTGCGACTACGGTGTGTGCAGATTGTCTGAGCTCGCAGGGCCGCATGCGGCTCCTTGCATGTTAAACTGCAGCTCCATGACTCTTTGGTAAACCTAACATCCCCCCCTCCCCCCACTTCTCGTTTTAAATTGGAATACAGGTTGCGGTTTGGTAGTCTTGTGCTACTGGTACCTTGCATACAGTTCGATTGCTTATGACTCAGGATAGATGTAAAGTAGTTCCTGTTTACTTTATTTCTCTAAAAAAGTTTGGAGCCCCAAACCCTCCACCCCCCCCCCCCTTTTTTTTTTCTTTCTGTCTTTCCTTTTTAGGCGGCTCTTGGAAATTTAGTGGCTTTTATTGTGGCTCTTAGGCTGGGTCAGCCTGGCCACGCCTGGTCTAGTCCCTCACGGGATCAAAAGAACAAAAAGTTCTTTTTAGCTTTTCCGTCGTCTTCAGTGCAATCTTCCTGCCTTCCGTGATGCTTCGGCACCTTTTGAGCCTTGAGCGTGCAGGAGCAGTTGAAGCCCGGCAGTAATGTGCAATAGGCTCATGCTGGAAGCCGGCCAGTGGCAAGAAATGCCCTGTCAGTGAGTACAATAGTCAAGCTTTGCTAAGGCGTGCCCCCTTTGCCAGACTAGTGCCTCAGCAATGCATCTTCTACCCCCGGTGGCCCGACTAGCTTTTGAAAACGCAGCTGCTTGCAGATCGTGTTTAGCCAGACAGGGTTGACTGACCTGAGTGCCTGATTGAGAACCCTTTCTTGTCCCTCAACATGGGGTTGAGTGTGGGCCAGTAGTGAAAGAGCATTTCCACCGCTGGGTGCCGTGCCTTGGCAGTGCCGTGGGCGATCACGCACAGCAAGTCCTGTGTGAGTACAGAACCACCGCTACAACCTGGCAGGATTTCACGTCGGCACTCGCCTAACGTTGTTGTGTGCACCATACTAGCCCAAGAGCTGTACTGCTCGAACATTGTGGGACCTAAAACTTGGTGTGTAACCACTAAAAAAAAAATATTTTCCATTTCCAGAAAATTGGCTTCTCCACATAGCGAGAGTGCATGCAGGAAGACACACTTCTTCACTGAGGTGACAAAGTTGACATTCTGTAGTGTAAAGAGAACCATTGACCAAACACATTGAGTTTTTAGTGTCTCTGGGACCCTCATAGACGAAACCAAAGTCCTTGTCTGTGGGACTGGACAATAGTTCTGTTTACTGGTGTTGCATGGTAGACAGATGAAAACATCATAGTACGCAGACCAGAGGTATTCCCATTTAATTTTCTACACTGGTCCAAATTGTATCGGCTAGAGCATTTTATGCACAATATCATGATTCATATATTATATCTAGATTGCTTCCTTGCAATTTCTTAGATTGATCAGCTATTGCATGAATAACGAGCAATTGCCTCACCTTCACAATGTCTCGTTTAAGGCTCATGAGGCACTCCAGTAACTGCGTCTGGTATGCTGTTGGTGCAAAATAAAGGTTATGTCACTTAGTTGTTGTTATAATTAACTGATTAATTATTAATATCGGTTACAAAGCTCAATACGCTTACCCATGTTTTCTGTGTACTGAAAGACCATCATGATTACAGCAGATGTTGACATGTTGGCATAGTTGAGTGCATCAGCATCTACTGGATTTGCTACAAACCAAAAAGTAAAAGTAGCAGTTAAAACAGTTCTCAAAGAAGCCACCTGCTCAATTTCCAAAAGTTCCCATTGACATATGGTGGTCTTTTTCAAGAGAAAGAAATGGGGATCTTTTTAATAGACCTACATCTAGCAACATCCACAACACCACTTCGGAAATGTTCCGATATCAAAGAAGCCCCACACTACACCAAGCAATAAGGCCCCTTTCCCTTTTAATGTTCAGTTCAAAAGCTAATAACAAACTGTGTTAACGATGTTGCACAGACTAGAAGGAAAAGATGGGAGTCTGCAACTTGTTGCAGTGCACCAATGCACAGTTCATCTATGTTGAAATAGTATGCTTTACCTGGAAAAACACTTTAATTAGGGTTACGGATGGTTGAAACAAGTAAAGCACTAAAAAAAACGCCTGTGGGTTATTATTTGAAATTTAGGTTCCTCAAAACCCGTTTGGGCGACCGTGATCCACAGGACTGTGTCTTTATCATTGTGCACTGTTGTATAATGTCGCAAACCTTTTATTCTAAAAGCCATCATTCATTCATAAAATTTTTGCACGGCAAATGCACCGGTTAGAGATGTGTCCATTGGCCCTTTGTGGCTGCCCTCACTTGCAAAGGACTGCGGACTCAAGTGTGCAATTTGCCGATCGGTCACTGGATAATCAGTCAAAGAAACTCACAGATGGTGTAAGGTAGGAGATGGTTGCAGAGCATGTCCACAATGTCCTTGTGGAGGGAGTTCGGAAAGAGTGCCATCGACGACGCCACGATGTATGGCAGCGTGTCCATGTACTCATGCTCCAGGAATGGAACCAGGCAGGCCAGGGTGTTGAGTATGGTATGGCCCAGTGCTAGGGATGAAGATGAACATTGAACGGCACACCTTGTGCTGCCGCTAGGTTGTTTGTTCTCCCAGGCGACACAGATACCAATAAATGTCCACACGGCAAAGATAGAACGCAGGGACATCCTGAGGACGTCTGCAGATTCTTGTGTGCAGTCAAGGCTCAAAGAAGAATCTTCTGGAAGCCTCAGAGTGGCAGACGACGTTTCACTCGGAGACCTATATAGCCTGACAAGCACACATGGTCCGACTGTTGTCCTTAGAGCATCTAATGGACAATAGATGTCCTGGAAACATCCAGGCTGATTCAAGACGCTCAGCAAAATGTCGGCTGCCAATCTGAGGCTTCCAGGAGGTCCCATGTCAAGTTCTTCTGACTATGATTCTCCTTCGTGTTTTTCAGCTGCGTACAAGCTAGCGATTCATTGTATCGTGCCATCAGCTTATCAGATTAGATCTATTGGTTTCTTGTGGGCCACTCAGCTATTTTCTCTTCAAAAAACAATAAGACGGTGGTGATGCCAGTTGTCCTTGATTTGCTCTACTATAATTGTTCAGCCAAAGTGACTGCTGTGGGAACTGGTCTTTAATCCTCCCGTACGTATGTACAGAGTTATAATTATAAGAGGGCCAACAAAATAAAAGGACATAAATGTTTGAGTTCTGCTTGTTTTAAATGTTTGCAGTTTATTTGCTACATAGCTGTTTTAGTTTTTAATAGAAACGAGTGATTAATTTCAACTGCACTTTAAACCTAAATTAACATACGATGTAACCAATTGAAGGCCTATGAATCTCCAACCAGGAGATTCCAAGGCCACATACCATGTGCCCCCGACTGGATGATGGGCACAGCGTCCACCAGCTGCACAATGGCATGGTAGAGGGCCTTGTAGTCGAGGCTCGGAAACAGCGTTGTCCTCGCATGGTCCTTCTCGTGGCAGCGGATCATGTCCAGAGGAATGCTCGGCACGTCCTTCAAAACGCTGCAAAAAATGCAGACATCTTTTTTTTCTTATGCCGATGGCTGTTATTGGCAATAATAGGAATGTTTCGTGTGGGTCGTGGCTAGGAAATTTCTCTGCTAAATTCAGCGGAAAAATTTCTCCGTTAGAGTTTTACACTGCGACATTATGTGACACCGTATGATGTAATGTGACAACATGACATGACATTGTGATGAAAAGGCAGGTGATACAGTTATGTCACGTGACACCATGACATCATCTGACACCGTGACACTACCGTAATATCCCGAGAGATAGCCCACCTAAAACCGAAAGCGAATCGGGTGAAAAATAAAGAGTGGGCTAATTTTTCAGTGTGCGATGAAAAAAGTTAAAAAAATGCTAGTTTTGGATTTTGTGGTCTACGAAACTTCTGATTGCAGGGAGGAACGATGAACTAAAGACGACTTTCCTTCCCAGTTGGCAGTATTTGCTTATCTCCTGCCGTGGCTAAGTAACACCATTTCTGCCGAGGTCACCATTGGCCAGGGCCCTGCAATTATTAGAAATGGGCTATCTTTCTGTGTTTTTGAAAAAAAATAGCAAATCAGGCCAAAGACAGGGGTGTGTTATCTTTCGGGGGTGGGGCACTCTCGGAATATTGCGGTAAGTGACACTTTGACGTCGTATTACATCATGATTAGTGTGCAGTGTGATTGTATGGAGTCTGTGTGCAGCAACGTGCACAGCACCTCAGCTGTCACTGCAGTTCATTCGCAGGACATGGCAAGGAACCGGGAATATTTCTTGCTTTTATTGAGCAGAGATTGTCAAGGTTGTCGACTGCTATTTCATTTGTTACCGCAGTTCCTAGGACCAGACTGTGGATTACGCACGTCTGCGAGTACAACCTCTGGGCGTTGACGTCATGCTGCTGGTGTGGGTAGACCGTCTGATAGCCAAGCTTTGCTACGGGCTAAGGCGTGCCCACGGTTGCCAGGCTGGTGCCCCCCAAAGCGTCTTTCACTCGCGGTGTCTAGCCTTTGAAGCGCGGAAGTGTGGCTGCCCTAGTGATTTCTTACCAGGCGAAAATCAGTCCACTTCCAGCTGGATTATGGAACTGGAAATGAGGCGCGCTGGATTCCAGCTGGATTCCAGCTGGACCGCCTCATTTCAGTTCCATAATCCAGCTGAAAGTGGACTGATTTTCTCCTCTTCAACACTTGTACATGCCCGTCTTACCCAACACGTCCCAATTGCACCAATGTCAGTGGCCGTTCGTGCATTCTAGCTTGTCACGTCCACAACTGTACTTTCCATTTTGGAGGTGCGACAACGAAGTTGATCAATATGTTCTTGGGGAACTCACCTGAGCAGGGTCTGGGAGAAGTATTTCAGCGTGTTTGCCACGTCCACCCCAGATGGTAGAGGTGGGAGACCGTGCAGGATTCGGGTGTGGTAGTCATGCAGGTTGCGAATCTTGGCCGTGACTGCGAGTCAAATACGGACATTTAAGACATGTTGAGTTTGCTCAGTTCTTTGATCGGTTCTGGTCGTATGTTTATTTCGCACGGAAAATGCAAAGGACATAGATATACTACCGTAAAATACCGTGCAAGTGCCCTCTTCAATCAAACGCCCACTGTTAACATTTTCCAAACTTGGGAATTCTGCAAATTGTGCATCAAGTGCCTGATTTGACCAAACAGGCGCCCATGTCTAGATTAACCCAGTTTTCGGTGAAGGTGGGCTGGGCACTCCCTGGTATTTCACTGTAGTTGCATGTACGGTGTGAAACAATTGCGTTTATTCTAGTGAAAAAGGTATTTGAATTTGTTACGAGGATAAATATATCTGAAGAACGCCCATTCTTATTGCGTTTTTTTTCTTTTTTCGATATTAAAGCGAAAATTGGTTTTAGATTAGAGTATAGATTATTGTTTTAAAGTTTGGTGTTCGAGCTTCACGAGAAATTGAACTCAAAGCTGTATTGTAACCGTCAAAAACTTCATGAATAAATTAATTGATAAAACAAAAAGAAGTTTTATTAAAAAAAATTATAAAAAAAAGGAAAACGGAAGAAACGAGGAGGGTCAGCAAATTAATCTAAATAAAAATATGTTTTTGAATCAACGTTTTGACATCGCAGTACTTCATGAATACTGCTTCGATCAATGTGCCCACAAAACAAATGTAAGCTTACAAAAAAAAAAAACATACATACATTTTTCAAATGCCTAAATTAGAAAATTTCATGGCGATTGGCGATGAAAAAATATTATTTTTCACTGGCGTATTATAACACGCACGCACGCACGCACGCACCCGCTCAAACGCAGAGCACGCACACACGCACCGACACGCAACCGCACGCAGACGTACACACACACACACACACACGCGCACACCACACCACGCACACACACACACGCACACACACACACACACACACACACACACACACACGCACACACGCACGCAGGGTGTCTCCCCAAAACATGTTACAAGGCTTTTTTTCACCGCAAAAATGAACTACGCATTGCTGAGCGCTCATTGTCCGCCCAAAGGTAGCACTAGAGGTCCGATCCAGATGCCAAAGTTTCAGCACGAACCGATATCTTATTCTAAAGTTGAGTGATTTTCTGAAAATTTCAATAAGAAAATGGGACTGTTTTTGCTCGTTTTCGGTTTCTGGCGCCATAGAGCTCCATGTATTCGAATACTCCGTCAGTCGCCATTTTTCCATTGAAATTTTCAAAAAAATATCACTTGTAACTTGATTAAGCTATCGGTCCTTGCTGAAACTGTGGCACCTGGCTCGGACCTCGAATGCCACCTTTGCGCGGAAAATGAGCGTTTTGCGATGCGTAGTTTATTTTTGCGGTGAAAATAGAACCTGTAAATTTTTTGGGAGACACCCTGTATATCCAAAACGGCAGTCGTATTTCTAGAAACTTAATTCCATAGAAAATTATTTCAAAGATCAATAGACGATCGAGCGCATACTTACAGGCCGCTGCTCTGGTTCCCATGATTACCTATTCTAATTTCGGTTTTCTGAAAGAAGCAACAAAATTGCGCCACAATAAGTCGGAGGTACGCATATATTAATTTCTCGTGAATTGAGACTGTTCGACGACAATCCAAATTCCACGATATTCCAAATCCACCCCGAAATTCTTGCAGCACGTTAACGAAACAGGGCTAAAAGGAAATGAAACGAGCGAACACCATTTTTGATCCGAGCGAAGAGGATCAATTTGATGCGGATGATCAAAGGAGAAAACGAAACTCATCCGCGAAGCAGACGATATTCGAAACGCGTGAAATCGGCACATCATTTCGAGCAGTCCGGCAAAGCAGAACCGCCCGCAAGCCGCGGCGGCCTCCGATTTCATCCTCCATCCTCCATTATTCAACAAGCAGCCCTGCTCCACGAATCCGCCTCCATGGAAGAGATTTTTTTTTTCTCCTCCGTCGATATTGATACAAGGATGCAGCGTACTTACTTTCGTTTTTAGGAAGACGCGCTCGGCGTTTTCCTTCGGCGTGAAAAGAGTTCCAGCGGCGTTTATCTTGCGCGTGTCGTGCTAACCATCTCGAACCCCGTAAAATCGGGGAGCGAGCTTGAGCGAACGCTTATTTCACCGCGTTTTTCGGACTCGTCGGTTCGTTTGACGGCGTCGAGGGACGGACGGCGATTTCGCGAATGCGCGTGTTCCGCTGACCGCGGCAGCGGCCAACCCGGCAACGGCGTTAGTTGAGTAGGAATGCGACAGATGGCGTAAGCTGTACTAAAACTTCAGCAAAGCTTGACGAACATTTTCTGACCAAAACGAAAGCGAAACTAGCGAAACGGCGGAAGTTATACAAAACGAAATCGAAACCATCGTTTCGTCTGCACAAAAGTGGCAGTCAAGTTGGTAACATTTCATCACATAAGAGCATGAATCAAGTAAAACGGAGTAACGAAAAAAAAATGTTTTCCCGGTTTTTGTTGTTAGCATATGCTGGCGATACGGAGCAAAAGCTCGCACTGCATAACCCTTCGATTTGGATGAGCATCGTACCGGCGTGCGGTCGTGTATCACTAGTGTGTGGTGCACGTCAAAGACTCCAGCGTAGCAGTCGCACTGTACGGGCTAGATGTTCAGTCTACAACGAAGACACGCCCTTGGGACTGATTAACTTCCCACTGTCACACAATACCCACAAACGTTTTTCTGTTTTGTTTTTTTCATAACAACTGGCTTAATTGGTCCAGAGATTTTATTATTATAAGCAAACGACAGGAAAGGAACAAATGATTCGATCATTTATTGTTGCGATTCGTAAACTGGTACCACCATATGGTACACATAATTGCACAGTAGTACAGTACTGCAATGTGGGTGCCACGAACTGCAAGTAAGTACTAAATCACCTGAACAAGAGTTTGAGACACCGTGCTTCGTTCTGATTCGCTGTCTAGCGTTTTATAATAATAAAATTCCATTGTTAATACTGCTGAGAAGTAAACGTGAGCATGTGTCGTCGAAAAATAATAGAATAATCCATAGCGCGACTAGAAAATTTACTGCATCGAAACGCACGTGAGCGTGTGAAAGACGCATAAGAACATAAATATTTCTCAATACTATTTTATGAGCGAATGATCAAAAGCGAGCTACAGTTTCACAAGCCCCAGTACGGCAACAGCAAGGCAACAACGTGGTCCCTCGGGATGAATAATCCCCAGAATGTCCCTAGCGTCCCTAGCAGCAGTACCCTCCCAGCTTTGCTCAATCAACGCAGCGTGCCGCCACCTTCCCGAACCTTTTTTTATGTTGTTTCTGACACGTGGCGCCCCCAGCAGCTAGACCGCCTTCCACACTTTAACCCCCAGCCGAATGGTCCTCTCCTGGTGTTGTGGTGTGTGTCGTCTGCGAACCAACAAAGTTTTTCTGCTGCCCCGTGCGTGAATTTTTCCCTTTGGCCGACGTTCTTCGGAGCTCGTGTCGGTGTGATCTGTTGTGAGCGTGTTTCTCTCGTTGTGTGGCGAGGCCCCGCTGGGTTCTGCCGCCAACATTTGCCGCATCGTGGAGACCCCGGAACCTGCATGCAATCCTCGGCAGTGTCCTGAGACTGCGTGCGACATCATCGCTCCTCCACCGCTTCAAAAGAGGACATACCAGACGGCGTCCACGATGATCGCCACCCGACAGGCCAACGCGCCCAAGGAAAGACGGTAGGCCGTCTGCTATTTAAACTAAGCCTAATTTGCCCAGTCTCCCGACTTGCATTCCTCAGAATCGCTTGCAGCCAAATACTTGCCGCCTTCGTGGCGCCCGCCCCTGCTGGGAAACGTCCGTTTAACGGGAAGTTTTGTCGCTGGGTCGTGAAAGTCCGAAGTGTGTCCGCCGAGCAGGGGAAACTTGCAACTTCCTGGAAAGTGAGCCGCTTGCGCTTCCAGTATCAGCTGTCGCGACCGAGACGCTCTCGTCTGGTGTCTGGTATGCATCGCGATCCGAGCGTAATCAGAGATCGGAGCGTATGAGCGCTCGCTTTTTTTGTTGTTGGTTTCTTTTTAATTTGTCTTGCGTTCAGCTCGTGTTCGACTAATGCCTTGTTGATCATGATCATGAGTGACGCAAAGAGTTTCGAACTTTGTTGTGCGAGTTTCTCAGCTGGGGGAACAACGGGCGGTGCAATGCTGTCCCAAACGAAAAAATAGAAAAAGCGTCCTTGGATGAGAGCAAACGCCTGCCCAATATAGCGAGAGTCCTTCTGGCGCAATCTTCTGGCCGCTCGGGCGATCTAGTTCGTCGTTTTTAGATATGGATATGTCGTCGTATGCGTAATCTCGAGTAACGGTTGTCGTTCTTCGCGGTGGACGACGCGCTGATTTATGCAACTTTGTCCTGTCACTCGGGCACGGGCTGACAGCCTGGATTGCTGGTTATTCGTTTCGTGTATCTGAGCTTCGTTGGAGTCACTCCAATCTCATCTGTAGGACAATTTTTCGACACCTGTAGGCTGCTAGCGGCAGTTTATTGTGTGATTTGCGTCTTCTCGGCCATGTACCAACCATCTAAAATAATTGTTTTTTTTGTTTTTTTTATCGTTTGGATTTTTAATTTTTATTGTCGTACGATTCAATAGACGCGCTGAGTGTTAGAGGTGTGGTGGAAGACTCGAGATGTGTTTACGATTTTCCTGTCGAATAGGGACGGGAAGTCCTGTTTGTTTTCTTTCTACCGGTTTCATTTTCCTGATTAGTGTGCTGATTCATAAAAACAGCTGTGATACAGCACAAGTTATGTCGAAAACGCCTGTCGCATGCCACCTACTCAGGTAGGTAACGCGCGGTCTGGATGGAACAAAATACCGACGTATACCTTAAAAAGTTGCGTTCGTTCTTTCTGTACCAACCAGCCGACGGAAGCACATGATGAAGTACAACACATATCCCAGATGCCCCTCGGCTACGTCCCAGCCACGCATTGCCGAAAGCTCAGTCTCCGCCCAAAGGTAGTGCTAATGGTCCGGACCGCACGTGCCAGTTTCAGTTTGCCGTTGTCCGATTCATATGTTAGAAGCGATTTTCGCACATTTTGATGGAGACGAATATGCCCCATTTTCACAATGGAATTTTCCGAAAATTGCTGCCATAACTCTAAAATCAGGCGAGGGCGAGCTCGGAAACCTTGGCAGCAGCATTCGGCGATGCGGAGCTTTATTATTTTTTTAATAAAAAAAGACCCTGTATTTTTTTTTTTTTACATTTAGTTATTTGCGAATACGTGTTACTTTATTACGTGCTTCCGTCAGCTGGTTTACAAGTATACATAAAGACCGAACGCAACTTTTTTAGGGTACTTTGGTAGCGTTACTAATATAATAAATAAGCCAGTGATCTCAAATGCCGATGAAAACTCGGAAAACGAATTTTGTGTTTTTTTTTTATTTCAATGGGCTGTTTACATGAACATCCTTTTCTTTTATTAATAATGCAATTAACGCAAAGGTGCAAGCGAGCTGGACAGGAAAACGTGACTGTGTTTGGAGATTTGTGTTTGTCCTTTATCCATTTGTCCAAAAATTATTATCATCATCATTTTTTTAACTTTTTTTTTAAAAATAGATTTGTACCCGGCCGAGCTGCCAGGCCTCCATTTTCATTTATCAACAGATGGATCCAAAGGCCACGGCTCACACACGGCATTGTGATCGCACAAATTCGTGTTCGTGATAAACTGCTATGTCACGTCGTTTCTATAACAATAAAAAAGTTTTTAAAAAAGGACAAGCTAGCTGGTGAGTATTTCAAATAACAGGAACCTGAGACTGGATCACAGAATTTCTCTTCACGGACAGGCATAAATGCTAGTTCGCTTTTCGTGTCAGCAAGTTGCCACGATATAAATATTGGGGATTATAGGAATATTAATGTGTTTTAGTGATGCGTATGCGAGCAAACGCAAACTATGTGCGTTTGCTTCTATTCGCAATACTCTTTAATTATCCCTTCTTGAAATTGGAGCTCCCTACACACCTTTTCCAGCTCTTATCATAACCCCGGCAAAAAATGCCGAGTCATGGTGTTGGGGGCGCATCCTCAGAACGCTCTCTACGCCCCAGTAGACGAAGATAACAATGCGCCATGATATCAGTCACTTGGTAACACGAAGTCTGATCTGCGAGTCCATGTTTCGCACGGGGCACTTTCATCATCTTGCGTTGTCTCTAAATCTAGAAATGATCGAAAATATGGGGATAAACGAACGGTACCGGTCGAATGGAACGATCGTAATGAATCCGGCGTCGTCAAAGCTTTCGACGGCTTCGTAAGTTTTGTTCCGTTTGACCATCACGGACGGTTCATTCATTTGCATATTTTTTTAATTATTATTTTTAAACACGTTGTTTACGAAACAAGTCCGCGTCTGCCCACACCAGGTAATTCGCGTGAAGCGTTTGTGCCGTGCCGGCAGCTCTTCTCCCCTATCGAGTAATGTCAAATTACCGAGGGCTTGTTTTAGCTTACAGCATCGCATGCCTATGAAAATCGTGTATTTTTTTTTTTTTTTACTATTGTTTTGAATAAACTGCTTTAAGTCTGTGTAACATGCCGGTGTTTGTTTAGACTTTGTTGCTCTTGAAATGAAATGAAAATACTCCGCACTCAGAAACGACGGGGACAAACGGAACGAAGTTGACAGCGCAAGTGCTGAACTTACAACTAAATATTTATTTGAAGAAAGTGGGAACGAGGAAAACACCCCTGTCATGACGTAGCCAACACGTTTCCAAGAATGCTTTTTACTGTGTTTAGCTTTTTCTTTTCGCTTCAGCCACGTTTTTTTTTTTTTCGCGGACAAAACAAACATTAAAATGGCTCATTCTTGGCAGTATATCAACGAATAATCCTGAGCTTACTGTAAATTTAACACAGTGGTGCCATAAGCTTCGGAAGTGTCAAAAGTACTGAGAAACCGCTGCAGCCAATAGCCCTTCAGGTCCTCTACATGTCACGCGAGGGCCCTTTGGTTGTCACTGCCAGATTATATTTCGCGACTCTTCTAAGAATTGCCCGAACATACTGATGAACTAACACTCTAAAACAAAACAACTCTCAAAATGCGCAAAAAACACACACACACACACACACACACACACACACACACACACACACACACACACGCGCGTTAGGGAAGTCACGAACCCGTCGAGGTTCGAATTCAACCAGGCTCTACTTTTTCGAACTTCTTGTGAAAAGTTCGACAAAGGTTCGACTGCTATGCGCATGCGCGGCAGGCTGGCCAGTTGGCTTCGGATAGGATGGTGATGGCGAAGGGATGAATTAAGGGCAGCACTGATTGGTTATTTCAGTTAATACAGTACAAAAATTAAGTTATTAACTTCTTCAGTGATTACAACTAGTGTCTTTTAATTGCAACTGTCATAAAATTAAAACAACCTTTTGCATATGAAAAAAAAAAACAAAAAAAAACTCCAAGCTTAGACATGTTTGTGTATCAAGGTCTGGCCACACTGTCCACAAAGTCGAACCGGTGGAATCTGGTTAAAAGGTCGAAGGTTCGTCGCACCGAGTTCGAACCAGTCGAACTCCGAAAGTTCGACCTAAACGTCCGGTTCGACAAAAGTTCGCGACGCCCCTAATAAACGCACACCTACTCTACTTTTATTCAACATCCAATGCCAATACGGCATTTCTCTGAATCAACACCCTCTCGTTTAGGAAATGGTTAGTCACGGATATATTTTATTAATTTAATTTTTTTAATTCATTACATTCGACTTAGATTTAGGTTTTAATTAACCAATCAAAATGCCGTGATTGAAGACGACGAAGAGTCGTAGAGTAAAAACCGCTTTTTCGTGAAATCTGTCTTCCTGCGGTTTCGGTAGCGTCGGGTTTCTTTCTAGTACTTTCTTTCGGGTTTGCATTTTCGCGTTCACTCAAAATCTGGTACTTCGATTTTTTTTGTCGCCTGCTAGTTGCAATTGATATTCAGCCGGGTGATCATCTTTGGAATAGAGACCCAACGGGCTTCTCCATTGAGAAAGTTCCCGGAATACGACGGCGTGTCTCTCCGTTTTGCGCGTGTCTGAAATTAAAATGAAAGCAGTGCCGAGGAGCCGCAAGCGATGTCGTTGGGTGCCCGCGTCCGTGGCGACACTCTCAGGACTCTCGTTTCGTTGTCCAACGTTCTTGCGTCACCAGATCGCATGATGATGGCGTTCTTTTGCGGTAGGTAGAGACTCGATCTATTATAGTACGTTTGTTTACGTCGGATTGAAAGTTTAGAAAGGCTTGGCGAGCTTTGCCCACTGGCGTGGAACTGAATCGTCGAGCATGCTCTCGTCTGTGGAATATCAGACACCGCATCGTGCGCCCACATGCATGCCAATGTTACGCGGCGTTTTTTGTTTTGCGTGTTTGCGTTTTTGGACGTTAAGGTATACGAATTCTTGCACTCATCCCGCCCTGCCTTCGAAATTGTTTCTCGATGTATAGCGCTTATGCATACCTGTGACGTCAAAACACTAAAATATTTTAGTTAATAAATTAAAAAAAATAAAAAAGTAGGGTGGCTACTCTTTCTCCGTAACGCGTTTTTTTTTTTTTTAATTATCGGGGAGTTTTGGTAGGTTGGTCGGATACCTCTGATAGCCCCGATGACTATACCCGATAACGACACGATACAGGTACAAAGGCGGCGGCGAAGTATCGGGTACCGTTATCGGAGTCATCGAAACGATCTGTTAAAACTTTCAATTTTGATTCGATTTGTTACTGGTTTCGGTATGTTATTTAATCTTTCGAGGTCGGAAACAACACCTGTGTGTTTTCTAGAATAATGTGTTAGTCTCTGCGCTCAACGGTGTATGCTTCCAGGGAGAGAGGCTTGGCAATGTTGTACGGCATGGAGCGAACGTCCTGGCTGGAGACTACGTCCTCCCTGCTTTGATGTGCGTGAGCATCGTACTGGCAGGCGGTCGTGTTTACCACTATTGCGTGGTGCACGATAGAGACCCCAGGCTAGCGGTTTGTACTGCACTGGTTAAATTTCTCATCTATAGCTAGGAGACAAGTCGCCCGTTGCGGCAGACTAAGTTCTACACTGTATAAACTGTACACCCCACTTTTTTATTTTTGTTTTAGTGTAGGTTTGTTTTATTTTGGCGCGCGGTCCGAGGTTGAGTTGGGATGCCATTTGGAAAGATGCGACTAATGCCCAACAAACTATATGGCATCAAAAACAAGTTTCTACAAAAAGCGTATTTAATGCCCCTTAAAAAAAGTTATTAGGTAAAAAAATATTGGCACGTTAAAAATACCTGCTTTAAGTTTTCTTTCGTTCTTATTAGTACAAGAGCGTCGTAATTGGCAACTAAAATTTCTACGTAGCCCCGCCCGTTGCAGCGCGCCAAAAGCAAAAAAGCAAAGATTAAAAAAAAAATTGCCAAAGTGACGTTATTGGCGGGCTCAGATGACCCTTGCTCGCCACTAAAAGCTGGCTCGGGGATGCCGACCATGACGTCACGACGCTTTGGACAGATATCAGGCGGCGGAGAGGCTGCCGCATGCCCTGCGGCAAATGCCGCGCTTACTTTTATTTTTTTATTCATTCTTTTTTTTTCATAAATGCGGTTTACATATTTTTGTGCCCAAGTCAAGTGCGATAACTGAATTCACGGGACAAATATCTATAAAAGTCCGCTCCTAACCCAGATTGCTCGAAGAGTGCTTCAGCTTCCCTTTGAGAAACGGAGCTTATTAGGGTCACGTCTTTTATTTTTTATTATTTTGTGTGCTTTGAATATTGCTTTTTTTATTGGCAAACCTCGCAACCTCATTGGCTGTTGAGCGGCATAAACATTCTAAAGACTCTCACGCTATGCCTTTTTTCTTTTAGATTTTCTAGATACATTTGTTTTGTTTTCTAAATTACTCGGGGCTTTTTAATTACTTGTCCAAATATTAAAAAAAAAAGTTTATATATGCTTTGTTTGTCTATCCGCCGATCCGTCCGTCCCTGAATTTCCCGGTAAATTTAGCGCAGAAATGGACGTCATGGGACCTCAACACCAATTCTGAGTGGGGAAACTCTTCCCCCCTAGGGTGCCTTCATGTCCCGCTTCGCTCTACTCCCCCTACTTCTTTGCTTCCTCTCTGGGAGAAGCTGCTCCGCAACCCCTGCGAGGAGTCGAGGACAACGTCTCCCCTGGCAGGGCAATTGGCGTCACGCGTGTCATATGCACCAAGCCACTTTTCCCGTTCAATTTAACGGGGAAATGGATAAAAAAAGATATAGGTTTTTCACTCCTCGATACGACGTGTTTTAACGCTTTCTAAAACATTTAAACGATCGCTTCTTAAATACTGCACTTCGCATGCAATCGCTGCCACCTTTTTTTCTTTTTGCCAGTTTTTTGTTTGGTGGGGGAGCCCCTTAAACCCGAAATTTAATAAAAAAAGTATTTTATGCTTTAAAAAAAAGGGGGAGGGGGGAACAGGTTTTTTGAACAGCACCTTTTCAACGGGGCGGCCCTTCCGAGATAACAAGTCTCCCTGTGTTCAGGTATTCCTTTTTTATTTTTTTTTATGTCTAAGTGGTCTGTTAGAATGCCGGCAAGCAGAAAGCTGCGAGCCGTTCAGCGCGCAGTGAGGCTGTTCCAGAAGTCGGGGGTGGAAGAAGAAATCGAAATGCGCGTGCCAATTCTCTCTGGACGGCTGATGGCTTCTCTCCAGCTTCTGCGCGAGAGACAGGGGTGGTGCTGTTCCTCGGTATTTAACCCCCCCCCCGGCATTGCGCTCCGCGCGCTCGGGAACGCGCCTGCCTCCGTCGCCAGGTGGGCGCGGGAGCGTCGCACCGTGTCTCCCGATCCGACCGACCGACGCCGAGCGCGAATTTGGAAGCGATGTCCCAGTGAGGTTTGCGTTGTCCCAACGGGTACGATGTTTGTTCGGTGGCAAAAACCAGGTTGAAGGAGAGCACCTTAATTCAGGGACAGCTTGTTATCAGTTCAGTTCAGTTCAGCTCAGTTCAGTTCAGTTCAGTTCAGTTCAGTTCAGTGCAGTGCAGTGCAGTGCAGTGCAGGTGCAGTGCAGGTGCAGTGCAGGTGCAGTGCAGGTGCAGGTGCAGGTGCAGCCGAACTATCGATAGTGTCGAAAACTTTCGATAGTGAACTTTCGATTGTACTATCGATAGTACCATCAACTAGCGATAGTACCATCGAGAGTATTATCGATAGTTGGCTATCGATAGTACTAGCGATAGTGCATTCGTTGGTACTGTCGATCGTGCTATCGATCGAGTTCGCTTTTAGTCACCTATCGATATTTTCGAAAGTCAGCTTTCAGAAAACTATCGAGTGTTAGGAAAGTTAAAGCTCTACCCAAAGGGGAATGACGACGGATATGTACGGACAAGAAAACGCGTGTTTTGGGGGAAAACATGAAAGTGAAGGGAAACAAAACAATAGAGTTGCATTCTCCTAGAATCAACATAGAGGTGAAACAGAAATGGCGGTTTTTCTAGTTTTCCTGCGCTCATTAATTTGTATATTCACGGGGTTAAGATATCAAGCTTTTGGAGTGCCCGCATATGTAAAACTATTAGGGATATTCAGTTTTAATTTCTTTTTTTCTTTTTAGCTAGGCAAAGCATTTGCTGAAGACATTTAGCATCAGATGACAGGTAAAAAAAACCACTCTCCTGTGAACCTGTTTTCTTTTCTTCTCCTTGATGACCATTGTTAGCGAATTCCCGAAAATCAGGAATCAGGTGTTTGCGAAAGCTTGAGCTTGTACGCCATGAAATGATGGCACTTTTCGTTCGGTTCTGTTCTGGCGGAGTGTAATAACGGTGGCTGGAAAAATATTTAACAAAAAACAAAAAACAAAACAAAAAAAAACTTCAAAATACAGACGCCGTCACATAATCTATAAGTAAATATATTTGAATCAGTAAATGTAACAGATTTCTTTGTGCAGACTTCAACTTGAGCATTATCCGATAAAAGCGTATACCAAGGAAACATAGTTACTGATGCTTTTAGTTTTTCCTTTCTTCAAATGTAATAAGTTTGGGAACATAACGTTAACTGGATAAAAAGAAATGATAAAAAACGAAACTTTATTGTGATCCAAGTCACGATATTGTTGTCAATGAGGCATTATTTCATAGGAAAAGGCTCGTGAATCCGAAAGGCAACATTGTTCCCTTCCATTCTCGCAACCTGTTTGTTTCGAAAAAAACGCCGCACTTACCTTTCATCCGGGTAAAGTATTATGTCCCCCTACTCGCGCATTCGATCACCATCGCTAGCATTATATTCATGCAGCGTTCCGTATTTATGCAACGCACATATAGTTTACTTATCAGGGGTGACAGGGATATATTTTTTTTTCTGATTGAGCTTATAAAGAGCAAAGGGCACACCTCGGAAAACAATCTGAAACAGCAAAAAAGCTTCGACAACCTATCAAGTCGATATCTTTTATTTATAGTTTCTCAATAGTATACAATAGATGTTTAGCAGTTTATTGTACATAGTTTCTAAAGAGGATTTATACCGTTTTGTGATTGTTTTCCAGTAGGTTTTGGATTGTTCCTCGATAATTATGCGGAGGTCACTAATGTTGCGTTTCTCTCCGAGCTACACGACATTTCCTGAGCGTTCTTCGTCCGTCACTTAATAAAGCCCTATCGATAGCGTTACGATAGTTGGATATCGATAGTGTCTCGATACTCGACTATAAACAATTTTACGATAGTGGACTATTGATAGTTGGCTATCGAGTTTCACGATAGTCGACTATCGATAGTTTTGCGATAGCCGCATATCGATAGTTTATTATATCAAGTTTTACGATAGTCGACTATCGATAGCACAATCGATAGTTTTTGTTTCTTTCAATATCGATGGTTAAATTTGGCTTCCACTATCGAAAGTACTATCGATAGTTTTGCATCACTAGTTCAGCGCGAACTACCAGCTCGCAGAAATTGGTAATGTAACGTAATTGTTGCCCGCTAAATGTAGCCGGGAAATTGACGTCAGGGGAACGTCACTTTCCCCACTAATTCTAGCGGGAAATTGACTTGACTCTTCTTCATAGCTGTTTTTCGGGAAAGTTTTAGTGTGAAATTCGGTTGAGGAAACACATTTCTTACTTTATCTTTATTTCATTTGTTTATTTATTTTTATGTTTATTAAGAATTTATTAACAACTGCGGCTTCCCACTGATTGTTGTCAAAGCAAAGACAGCATTTGTGAATCATTTGTTTTCAGACAAACGATCCAACTGTTGTCTCAGTCTGCCTCAGCGCGGCGCCGTTATATAGAGCCCGTTCTTCGTCGGGTGAATTTGCATAAAATTATACACCAGTTCATAACTTCTCTCTAAGTTTAGCGGGGAAATTGAATACAGCAATTTAGGTTTTCCCGCTAGATCTGGCTATCCAGCTTCGACGGACGAACGCGCACAATCTTACGGTTTGCTGGTCCTTGAAATGCTATCGCATTTAATACATTGCATGAAGAAAAAAATGATTAGGGGGGGGGAGGAAGGAGGGTGGTTTATACAATCATAAGTGCACATAACTATAAAAAAAAGGGGGCAAAACATTATTGAATAGACACTCGACAAACAGATATCCCAAAAATATGTTAGACATTTCGCGAACTCTTTCGGGATCAATTTCATGGACAATAACATGTGGGCAATGAACTCCAATCGTGAATGGCAAGGTAGAACGGCAATTCATTAAATATATTGGTTCTAGAAAAAGGAGGCGAAGTTTAGAAGCATGGTTTAAGACGCCTGGAAATAGTTATCTATCCGATTGATTGATTGATTGATTGATTGATTGACAAGACGTGGCAGTACTTTCTTCGTGACGCTTGTTCTGACGGGTATGGTAGGTTTATGTTTTCCCGTGTAACTGAGAGTATATCTGTGCCACTCACGGACCAACATTGCGTTTATTTTGTTTTGAAATGAGGATCATGTTCCCCACTCCCTCTTGTGTGAAGTCGAAACAACAACAACAAAGGCGTCCCATGCCGCATGAAGCTCGTCTCTTCTGCTAATTACAAATTAGCCTCCAGCTGCTGTTGGCATAACGCATTGTAGGGACTGAAGAGAATGGGGAGTTTTCGTGGATGGTTTCTTCCCTCGACGCTGTCCGCAACCCGCTACGAGAGCCGAAACTCTGGAAGCAAGGCCAGCGGCGCGCATGCGCACTATGGGCCGCTTTCGTTGCGGAGAGCGTAGCGGAGTAGAGAAAACAACCTACAAAAACTGCCTAATAAAAAAGAATGACATAAAATTACGTAACAAGCACTGTATATCGGTAAATACTATTCACGGCGTCATATGTGTATGTCGTTTGCCAATTTCTCCTCCTATTTTTATTTTCAACTATCGATTGGGTTCGTTTTGTCTCGCTAAGTCACTCTAAAGAAATACAGCGTGTCTCTGTTTTTTTTTCTTTTTGGCAAAAGTTGTTGACTAAACATTGTCCTCAAATAATCAACGAATCCTTGAGGTTGTTCATCCTGCACCGGACTTGCTTGCACTTCTTTACAGCAACGGTGGATAAATTCCAAGCTGGCGACCTTGAAGTTGCTTTCTTATATGGAAGGAATCGTCACCGCAGACTTCTCAAATCTACCATTTTTTAAGATCATACATAGATCACACCCTTACTTACCTTAAAAAAGGCCGCGTTTCGTTTAATTGTTCGTTTTAGAAGTTACTGGGGAATCGATAGCCGAGTTTGTCAACGCACCGTAGCTCGGAGCACTTGAGGGAAAGCTCGCGCCGCAGAACCCAGAGATCCTGGGCCTAGTCTCCCGCTCCTGTCCCTCTCGACCTGGATGAACATCGTACCGGCGTGCGGTCGTGTATCGCAACTGCTCGAGGCACGTTAAAGGCCCCGGGCTAGCGGTCGCACTGTACTGGCTAGATTCCTCGTCTACAACGTAAACTATCGCCACACCCCAAGAGCAAACCGACCTTACGCATCAAAGCGGCAATTCGGGGCCAGTTGGTTCACGATCGCCTAATTGTATCGTCCGCTTTCTCTCGTCCTTGCGCATTTTTGGGCGCTTTTTTAGGCTACCTCACGCTGTCTAAATACAAACGTCTGGTCGCGTAATCGCTACTTCATGGTGCACGTTAAACCCCCCCCCCCCCTCCTTTCTTTTTCGCGAGGCTAACAGTCTACTGCACTGGCTGGAGTCACCAGACACCCATTGGGGTTGACCAACTTCCTCTATCTAAACATACACAGAAAACACAATTTAGAAGAAACTTTATACAAGTTTATTCCACGCTGCGACGCATCAACATTCCGTCTGGCCGGGGGCATCCCCCTCGGTCCGTGCTCCGCCTTCCAGCAGACATTACCCCGAAAGCGAGCCGGCTGTCATCCTTCATCATTAGTCTCCCGGCTGAAGGACTCTTGTCTGGCCCGCCATTTTATCTGCATCACTGCTGCGGGGCCGCTGGGAGGGGGAGATGAAGGAGCCACAGAGAGGTTAGTGGTCGTCTGGAGGTCGAAGCGAGGCAGCGGTTATCTGTCCTCCCCTCTCTGATTCCTGTAGTGTTAATTTACACTGGACTCGCGGTTTGACGTTGGTCTTCTCCTCCACAGTCGGTTTTTGGTCTTTGTGTTTAAACTGTCACGAGTCGTTTGCGTGGCAGCGTGAAATCTGTCC
The DNA here is from genome assembly GCA_037355805.1 of Ixodes ricinus. Classification (NCBI taxonomy): domain Eukaryota; kingdom Metazoa; phylum Arthropoda; class Arachnida; order Ixodida; family Ixodidae; genus Ixodes; species Ixodes ricinus. Next base: position 45,822 of record JAZHYW010053882.1, read on the forward strand.
AGTCCTCCCCTTTCCCTTTGCTGTTCTCTCAGCAGTCTGTCGCAGCAGACGCGTGGACCCGAAGTCCTTTCGTTTCGGTTACTCGTGAAGCCGTCATGTAGCTCAGCTACCCGGGACGCCCGCTGAATAGTAGACACCTTTTCAGCTCACCGCACTGATCACTAGTTCCGAAAGGGGCTCATAAGCTTATAATTTTTGGGTAGCATCGGCCGAATTTGATTACTTAACGATCCAGAGCTGTTGAATAGAATATTGGCTTCTTTGTAACATCTCAGTTCTTCTAAGAACGACCTGTCTGAAGCCTCAGCACATGTATTGGAAATTAAATAGGCTTATTTAATACATTCCGAATTGCACGTTCTTATAGAGTAATTCTGAGTACGAAGGGCGGATGGATACACACACAAAAACGTTCCCAGTGAGCGCGAGAAAATACAAAACCAATAATAACCATCGTGTCTCGTATATCGTTTCAGACATGCGATACATAATACCTCCGGCCGTCGAACCTGCGAGCTTACAACTGTATACCACATATTTCACTTCATCGATAACAGGTCCAGTTTTAGTTGCATGTATGCGGTACGGTGTCGTCACTTCTGACTGTCCTTATGTTTTGCTCCCCAACTATATCGTTAGCACTAGAGAGATACCGAGTAGCGTTTGCGCTTTTGAATGGACCTAATGATGATGATGGCGGTCCTGTAACTGTTGGCTTTGTAACTGGCGTGCTCGAATATTCGTGCCCACATAAAGACAAAGACCACATCAAGACTACTCGATGGATGGATGGATGGATAGATGATGCTAAACCCTTTGAATCGAGCGGCGGTATTGCGGCACATAGCTAGTGTTTTAGAGCGCAGCTCTTAGGCGCCCGTTTCCGGCTTGAGCGGCGTCGCCGTCGCCGTCGGCGTCGCCGTCGGCGTAACCGCGCGGTGCATGATGGGTAAATTTCCCCGCTAAATTTAGCGGAAAATTTTCCCCGCTAAATCTAGCGGAAAATTTTCCCCGCTAAATCTAGCGGGAAATTTTCCCGCTAAATCTAGCGGGAAATTTTTCCCGCTAAATCTAGCGGGAATTTTTCCCCGCTAAATCTAGCGGAAACTTTTCCCCGCTAAATCTAGCGGGAAATCTTCCCCGCTAAATTTAGCGGGAAATTTTCCCCGCTAATCTAGCGGGAAAGGGGGGCGCTAAATCTAGCGGGAAATTTTCCCGCTAAATTTAGCGGGATATTTTTTCCGCTAAATTTAGCGGGAAATTTTCCCCGCTAAATCTAGCGGGAAATCTTCCCCGCTAAATTTAGCGGATAATTTTCTCCCGCTAAATTTAGCGGAAAATTTTCCCCGCTAAATTTAGCGGAAAATTTTCCCGCTAAATCTAGCGAAAAATTTTCCCGCTAAATTTAGCGGAAAATTTTCCCCGCTGTCTAGCGGAAAATTTTCCCCGCTAAATTTAGCAGTGAAAATCCCCCCTCCCTCCTCGAGGTCACGTGACCCCCCCCCCCCCCCCGTGCCTTCCCTCCTCAAGAGCTGCGCTCTAATTCGGCGTTACAGGAAGTTGTAAACGGCTTTCATTTTTTTATGTTGTTGCTTCTTTCTAACATTTATTTAACGTAGCGTTATATATCCAGAGATTTATTCTCAAAAGCTATATACGAATCATACGACGGAGGCGCCTCTTTGCAATTCGACACCAAAAGACGACACCAAGCGCCGAAAGTTCGAAGTAGACGATCGCCGTCCACAAGGGCAGTTGCGCTACCTCTCGTATACCTCATCCGTGACTGAGTCGCGTACAATACAAGAAAGGCAGCGTAACTCCCGTTGCGGACGCCAACAGTAGTTCGAGCTTTCGCCGCTGCGTGACGAGGGCCTGCATATGCATAGAACTCTTTTTGGAAAGAGGGTCTATTGTTTTTATGTGCAAGCGAAAATGGTTCGAAAAAAGATGGATTGCACGTGGGGGACTCGTGGATGTTTTTATCGGCCATAGTCGTCTGCACCCTTTTTCTCTCTCTCTCTCTCTCTCCCTCTTTGTCTTGTCAAGACTGACAGATGTCAGGCGCTTCGCTTTCACAACTGGTAACCCAACCAATCGCCTAGCGACTTGTCACGGCATTCTGACAATGTGACGAGACACAAAACACACACACACACACACATACACACGTTTTCAGCACAACTACGAGCCCAACTGTTTTCTTGTCTTATCGAAAAATTCAAACGGGCGATACTGAGGACTTCCACGTGCGGTCCCGATAGCCGACCCTGTTCGCTTGTCCATGAAGTCTCTATGCGGCAAATCACGCGTGGGGATCATTGATAACATTCACCTGTACGATTACAGCTAACGACGATTATCACGATTAACGTCGATTATTTTTCTCCATAATAACGAGCAGCCTCCAATGTGCGAATGCTTGAAAGGATTCGCACAGTGGAATCCAACACGCTCTTTTTCAATTATTGCTCCAATGTGCCCGCGTCATTATAAGTGGACTCCGTGCCGTGTAACTACTTGATTTTGGACTGGGCGTCGAAAACTCCCCTGATTGGCCAAATTTCTCCTTGCACTCTGTATTCAGCTTGCCTGATCCCACTGGAACAGTATATGGGCTATCGATATCGTCTCTTATCTCGCGTGCGCCCAAGCTTCTTGTAGACTTCTGCAGTGACACAATGTGCAACCTAAGAACTAAGGGTGAGGGTAAGACGGGCCCGGGAGGAGGAAGCAGACGGAACGCTGGAGAAGAGAGGGGAAACCTCCTTCTCTCTTTAGCGTTCCGTCTGCTTCCTCCTCCCCGGCCCGTCTTACCCTCGCCCTTCGTTCTTAGGTTGCAACGGACTATAGTCACCGTAGCTTTCGACCTACTCGCGGCGTACGCTTTATCCTAGTGGAGAGCTACACTACAGCCCATCGGACAAAGATGGCAGCCCGCAGAGAGCGTCTGTTGGAATCGTCTACTACAGAGTCGCTAGGCGTATCTCTATCATCGCGACAGTATCGGGAAGTGGGAGAACGGTCTAGAAAGCTCTCCGACGTCCAGACGGAAGCCGATAAGGGAGATAAGACCTGCAGACTACGTCATCTCGATGCGTACGCGGTGTTGGCTCCGACTAGGCGATTTATGTAGGGGAAATGCGTAACAAAAAGCACCCGCAAAAATGCGCGGGATTAACCGGATACCATTGTAGTGAGGGAATGTTAGAAGTGTGTCGTCGCTACAGATAAGTGTGACCTGTCGATAAGTAAAGGAAAATATACAAGGGAATTGGTTTTGCTTCCATATTTGTTTATCGTTTTGTGGTTCGTCTGCATTTGGTTTTGTACATTTTGTATGAATTACCGGCCAAGAAGAATCGTGATTTTTCTAGTTTTTTGTTTAACTGTTTTGTAAGAATACGGTTCTAAACTGGCTGTGAGATGGAAAGCGAACTGTTTTTGTGTATTTTTATCCACGTGTGCAGATAAGGTAGATGTACCTGGAGGAAACTGAACCCTGTGCTGAACCTCTTTAACAAATCAAAATCAGTCATGAAAATTTGTTTACACTAACGAAGAACTGAGGGGGAGCAGCTTAGCTAATGCATTCAATAACCACTTTGTTGACCCAGCTAGAGACGGTTTTGACAGTAATGCTTGTAGTTATACGAAAAGTGTTAATTATATATCTTTATTTCTGAGTCCTGTTGTGGATACTGAGGTGACGTCTGTCTTTTGGGGATTGAAGAACAGTGGAAGCTGCGATGCAGACGGTATCAAGATTCTGGCCGTGAAATATGTTTTAGATTTGATATTGCCATGTTTAACCTATATGTTTAACATCTGCTTATCAGGAGGAGACTTCCCTGAGCGAACGCAACTCATAAAGGTTACAGTCCTGCGTAAAAATGAAAACAAAAACGACGTGGGAACTACACAGGTGTATCAATATTACTTTTTTGTTTTGTTTAAAAAGATTGGATAAGGTTTTTTTTTGTTTTGTTTTTTCAGAATGACTTAATCTTGCATTAAGCATTATATACGTAATGCAGCACAATTTCTTCTTTTTTTTTAAAGATTGGTCGACAGAATTTATTATATTAAAACAGGAATAATTTTGAACTCGTTAAGAAACAAAGACTTAACTCTTGGAATTTTTGTAGATTTCACGTAAATAACCTGTTGAAAGAGCTTAATAGGTATGGTTTCCGCGGAAAAGAATCTATGCTTTTGACGCCGTATTTACTCTGTCAAAAACAACTTGTGCAACTAAATAATCAATCTTCCGACAAAAAAAATATTAGGTGTACTTAAGAAACATTTTCGGTCCTTTTTTATCTATTATATACTTGAACGACATCATGAACATATATAAAACTGCAAGATTTGTTATTTATGCAGATGACGCCACATTATTGTTTTCAGGTAAATGTCCTTCCGAACTAATTACAAATGGGATGAAAACCCTCCTACCTCTGGAAAAACCCACTACATGTGATGCGTGGGAAATAAACACACATAAAACAAAAGCCCTTCTTTTTCGCCTCAAGAGCAAAAGTGTATGTACTATCGAAAAAGATATCAAGTTGTGCACCTCAAAAGTAGAAATAGTCAACATCCAGACATGGCGTGCGTCTACTGCTACAAAGGCAGAAGGGCAACCCGAAAAACAACTAAACAGTATGACAGTAGAGCAACGTTTGCCGCTGAACCCGTTAGTCGAACTCTACAGCTGGAAATATCTTTCCCCCAGAGAACACAATAAGGTTTGTTGGTTGGGAAGACACAAGAGCCTATTGTCAACTTTGAACTTTAGAAGCAGAGAGAACAAACTATAGAGAAGGGAATCCCAGACTCACCATCTCTTCTTGAAGCACAACACTCCCGTTCATTTGAGCGCGTCAGTATGAACGACTCTTCAGCGTCGCCGGAGATGTGTTTTCACTGAAGCGGGGAAACATAACTGATGAAAACTTCGAGAGGCAGCTACTGCTTAACTGCAACGACTGCTAAAAAGGAAACAATAAACCATGAAACAAAAGAAGTCGTGTATTTGATCGTCCAAGTAACGAGAAAAGTGGCTCGCTACTTTTGAGCTAAAGTAACGCGTTCCTTTTGAGAATCGGTAACGAGTAGCGTATTTAGTTACTTTTTGAGCGATTAAAGTAACGGTATATATATATATATATATATATATATATATATATATATATATATATATATATATATATATATATATATATATATATATATATATATATATATATTTTTTTTTTTTTGTAGCGTGTGCATGTTTTTATTACCTTTGGCGTGTTTTATAACAGAACAAATGACTTGTGGCAGCCATACAAATATACGTCGGATCGGAACTTCCAAGCATCGTAGGCTTTACCTATATACATTGTCACACCTTATCTACTGTAGTCAAACTTCCTCCATACAACACACTATTTTATTCGCACCTAAATACTGTCATTTGGTGGGGCAAATAACACTCTCTTACAAAAAGTGCACATGTTACAGAAAAGAATGCTAAGAAATGTAGAAAAACGTTTCATATGACCGCGCCTCTGCTCCACTGTTTAAGAAGTGTTGTATAGTGTACATTCACAACATGTATGCATATTGTTTAGTCTTAGGCTAGAGGCACGAAATATTAAATCAAACGTATTTTGTTGTTCAATTAGCACGTTTAGTTAGAAAAACGGTCACATATCCCACACGTACCACCGATATCCGGAACATTCATTCGTGCAAAACAAGTCGGAGAACAAAACTTTATAAAACGTTAACGCCCTGAATTTTTTTTTAATTTCTTAAAAAAAAATTGGTATGCGAGGTGAATTAACATTAAAAAGAGATTTAAGGTTATTCTCTTTTTTTTTTATGCGAATGTACTTATGTAAAAATTGCAGCATTTAGTTTTCTTCGCCCTTTTGCAGTGCCCTTTTAAGATGCATTTAAATTTCTTCGTTACGTCTTCCCGACTAATAATAATTGGGCTGTGTGATGTTTATACAGCCTAGAACTTGGTCTGCCTCAACCGGCGACGAGTCTCCCAGCTGTAGATGAGCAATTCAGCCAGTGCGGTACAACCGCTAGCCTGGGGTCTTTAACGTGCACCACGCAGTAGTGATACACGACCGCACGCCGGTACGATGCTCATCCAGATCGAAACGGGCAGGGGTGGGGCTCGAACCCAGGATCCCTGGATTCTGCAGCGCGAGCTTTCGCTCCACGTGCGGTCTTCCCGACTACTGCGTATAAACACAGTGCAATATACTTTTTTTTTTTTTCAGAAGTGAGTTTTTTGTTTTGTCCATAGCCAAACCGGATGCGCTATGGTGGCATTACAAAGCTTCTCCGCACCGAAAAACGCAAACGTCTTTAAAAGCATGCAACCAAAAACTTTTTTTTTAATAGCAAGATTGTTTTTGTACGAGATCGCCTTCGATTTATAAAGTCCAGGGTGCTTGATTTAGCTGATGCAGTATCTTGTTTTCCAGTCACCGCCATTAGAACGAAAGTATTGGAGCCTTCGAGGCTGCCAGTGGGTGACTCTGACTCTTGACAAGGGTCTGTGGCATTCTTGTAATTTTGTTTCTCTAGTACGACGTTTTTATTTGACAGTAAAGGCACCATATTGACTTGTTTCTCCGGCCTGCGCTCGCTCGCATTACGCCTCTGACATAATGCGAGGCTGCTTACGCTATGGCTGTCAAGGTGCCCCTCTTTAGTCTGCCTTGAAGAGTGTCGGAAGACTTCGTAACTGCGCCGGCGCGTGCGTCGCCCGGAGGTCGACACGACCTCCTGCCGAGCGAAGAAACGAACCGCTTCACTAGGAGACAAAGAAACCGGAAGGGTTGTCCACGCGCGCCCTACCGACGCACTCTGCATTCGTTTCCATTCCTAAATGTTTATTAGGGGAGCCTTCTTTTCTTTCGTCGTAATGGGGCTCATTTTGCTGTCATATACGAGTGTGTGTGTGTACGCGTTGGGAATGGCGTGTCCTTTCTTGTCAGCCTCAGATCTCGCGACAACGGTTGTCTCAGAAGGGGAAGGGACATAAAGAGGAGCGTACGTCCTTGTCACTTTGTGACGTCAGTTTGGGTCTATGCGGAGTTCAAGTTCGCTTCTCGCGCAGGAGTGGCGGTGACGTCAGGCTGACGAGCTCTGATTTGCTCTGATTGCAACGATATGGGGTAGACCCACGATAACTTGGCGAACTGTGGAGGCTGCGGCCCCCGCGACCCAATAAGCGCGTCGGAGCGGGGCGCGTGACACGGCGTCACGTGCCCCGGAGGAACCGGCTGTCGTCTGCTGACCAAGAGTCGTCTGCCGCGAAACCAATTCCAACTTCGGATGAACGTCCACCGTCGTTACATTGCCGTCCGCTAGAGTAGCCTGCTGTTCGGGAAGAGTTCATGAGCCAACCATACGCTCAATTTACCTCCGAAAGAGCGAAAGCGGTCGATTACAGGGCTGCGATCGTTCACACATCGCCTAAAACTCACGTTGTTCTGGGAGAAGAGTTGATACAAATAAGTAGCGTTGAAAAGTAACATGCCTTCGTGTCGATAGAGATGCAATCGCGCGAGTTCGATTGTAAAGAAGCCTAGAACTACTTTTCGTCGCTGTGGCGGTATAGCAGTGCTGTGGCGGTATAGCAAGGCCTCCGTGGCCTCAACCATGGAGTGAACTGGCCAGATGCCTTGCTCCGACGCTCTTATTGGGTCGCGGGGGCCTCAGCCTCCATGGTTCGCCGCGTTACCCTGGAACAAAGTATAGCATTGGGTCTACCTACTGTCCTTCCGATCAGAGCCAATCAGAGCTCGGAGCTCTGACGTCACCGCCAGCTTTGCGCAAGAAGCAGGCGAATTTGCGCTCCGTATAGAGGGAACACTCGTCAGTTAGCAAGGCCGGTCTGCTAACATTTTATACGTCACCTACCGAGGGTGTATGATTTGTATGATTAATCATACAAATCATACATGTATGAGTAATCATACACTCTAAGAGTGCACACTCATGCACTCTTACAAATCATACACTCTTAGAGTGTATGATTAAACTGATCGGACCAGCAAACACTCGCATGATGCTTAAATGTCTACCTTCGTTCTAGCTGTTTTTTTTTAAGTTTAGGCTTTGTTGATGCTACGAGGTAATGGGGCCAATCAAACAACGTGAAGGGCGCGAGTCACTACTATGCCGTTTATGTTTATGATTCGTTCAGCGATGATAGAATTCACATACAGAAGCATGACGAACACCATGCTTTTGACGCTGTCGGATTGCTCCCATCAGCTCGTAGCGTTCGCTGCGTCTGGACTTTGGAGGTGAAACGAAGTATGACGAACAGTTTCCCCCTTTCTCCAAAACGAAAAAAAAAAGAGAACGCCATTTTGTTTTTGCTGTTCTTTCTACCGGTTGACCCAAGGTTTCGCCAGATATATGGTACGATGCGTACGAGTTGCATGTGCGTTTTAGGGTTCGAAAGAAAGCCTAGATGGATTACGCGGAAGGAGAAGATTGGGCTGGGAGAGAGGGCAGCATGTTCAGTATTCATGAGCCTTCTTGGAATGTAAGTGGAATGAGGAGAGAGAAAGGAAAGAAGAAAAAAGGAGGACGTTGTGTTACGTGGTGGCGTCTTGTCTAACACCGCGGGGCTCGATTTGGGAGTGTAAACAGCTCGGCCACCGTTTCGCTAATGATGCCGGCTTCGAATTAGAGAATTGCCAAATAAAAACATACGTTGCGATTCTTGGGACAGGACTTCATCGTTGGATCGCATCAATGTCGGCAAGATTTTCCCGGTAGCCATAAAAAAAAAATAAAAATAAAAACGGAGAAACGATTTTTTTTATATATATATATTTATAATTTGTTTTACGAATTTTGGGCACCATTGACGGCTGTGAAAACAAGAAGAAAAAAAATCGTTTTATAAGATGTGAGTTTTGTAGCGAAACAATGCAGCGGCATCAACGCCAGACGGGAATTATACTCATCGTTATCATCGCCCTTTTTAGTGACGCTGGAAGCAGACAACACTCTTTTCGCTCTGATTGGAGCGAGACTGTTCGTAGAGACGAAGGCAGCTAGCCTTTTCGTCTACCCACTAATTCCTCCAATCAGAGCTCGGCGCTGTGACGTCACCGCACGCTCTCATCTCCTCCTCTCCTTCGGTTTCCTCCGCGTACGCCAACGCGTTGTTTACTAACTGGCGTTTGCCCACACAGGGCATTGCGCATGCGCCGACCACAGCGCCACCCCATCAACGTGAAGTCCGAGCAGCACGTCCACAACGACGCGTCTTCTGGCGGTTCACACGTAAATGACGCAAAGCGGAAGCGTATACGTACCGCAGGTGTGAACAAGTGTCTCTCCAATTGGAATTATACCGCGTCCGTCCTTGCAAAATCCGTTACGTAAAGAGAAAAGAGAAAGGAGAGCAAGAAATCTCGTTTCATTGCTAGATGCGAGTGCCACGTGCATTAAAATGGCAGTCACGTTTATAGTAATATTTTTTGTCTGTTTCTTTCTTTTTTCGTCGCGAGAAGGCCTTGAGCTTTTTGCCTCAATTGTTCCGCGGTTTCTTTTTCTCTCGTAGATTTAATCTGTTCTTTTTTGTCTTCATTAGCTTCGCGCTCGTATATCAAAGCGAGTTTGTGTGACCTAGCTGCATGCTATGGTGTCATCATCGTTAGGCTGTAATCGCTAAACATGAAGTCGGGCTTGGGTGGGAAAAACCCAGTGGCGCCATTTGGAGCGAATCTTCTTTGGTCGTTCGCGTTTCCGGTTTTTGATTCTCGGCATTGGCCTGTCGGCTTTTGTTTCCAGACTGGATGTCAAGTGGGACCTTCTTTTAATTCGGCCACGTGGTCAAGGGACACTGACAGGGTATTTATACTCTCCAAGGTTCTTTTTATTGTGCGTGACACATGAGAGCCCAACTATTAGCCCCGAGAGCGAACACAAGCGTCGCTGCGGTCGCCGCGCCCTGATTGGGTGAGGTGTACCGTGACGTCAGGCGGAGGACTCCGCTCCGCGATCTCGCATCGGCTCGCTTCCCAGCACCGGTTTCCTGGTTTGGCGTTGTGTGCCGCAAGCTCTTCGAGGAGCTGGACCTCGTTTACCCGGTGTACAAGACGTTGAGTTAGGCCGATATTGACGTGCTTCCGTACATTTTATAAGCCTGCTTGTCCCTTTTACCTTTAAAATGGGGTTACAAATCCCGAAAGCTATCGGCGGAGGCGATTCCGCCGATGAACCTCCCCGTCCGTCCACACGACACAAGGCAATCTTGCGAGGGGTCGGTGAAGTGTTTCAGACGCTGGAATTCTGTTCCTTGCATGTTCATGATTTAGGACGATATTACATCCCGCTTTCAAGGCATTTGAAGTGGCATTTATATCATGGGCCTTTGGGTGGTCGGCAAATTAGCTCGCGACCCCGACTCTGCGCTGCCACTCTGCATGCGCTGGTTCGCAGATGTTTTAAAGGCCCTGCGTCTGATGATCTTTGAAGTGCTCGTGGAACAGGGTTGTTTTACATAAATGTAGCTTCTTCGTGAATTAATTATATAGTTTATACACCTATGCAAGCATATTTCTTAGAACATGCACAATTACTGGAAATTAGTTTGTATGGTAGCAGCAAAAATGGCCGAATTGCCCCCAGTTGCCTGTATGATATGTATTGAACTGCCCAAAATATGCACAGCAATAGTACCGTAATTTGGAATGTTTATACTTTTTCCTGACATTCTTTATTCCAGCCTTGGGTATTCGGAAAATACACCGTTTAGTTTGAATTGTCATTTATTTCCAATTAAAAGAGACACTGCTGCAGGTCCCCAAAAGCTTCCTCAGCCTCCAAACTCCCTACAGCTGGACTCTCTGACAACAGAGGAAAACAGGCGTAAAAGCAAGCATTCGAACGTCTGTCCAGTGGTAGATGCAGCACTAGTAGCAGAAAATGTGGAACCTGTGAAGGGTGACAGTCTGCGTGAGAAAAACTTCTGGTATTTTAGCTTCAGGACAATTCGATTTAAGTAAAATCTCAATTTTAGGGCTTAAGGGACTAATAACGAGCTAGGCACCTTCGCTTACGTTTGTTATACATTACTTGAGGGTTGATATAAACAAGTCCACAGATACCACCCGTGTAGTTCATTGAAATACTATCCGAATCCAGCAAAGGTCAAATGCGAGCAATGTATATAATAAATGTTCCTTGTTTTTTTACTTTGCCCCTGCACTTGGGCTGTCTTACTTGTGATTCTCTCCCCATGGCCCAGACTGTATTTAGCATGTTGCTCGAGCAGCATGCAGCTTTTCTGCTTCGGCGATCTTGTTTAAAAACAGAGATACAAAAAAAATAGTATACATAACCTGCCAATTCATTCAGACCATCAGCAGCATTTATTGTGTGAGATGTAAATCTATAGTGATGCTCCTGCAATTGTGGCCATATTTCTTTATTTTCATATACCAGCTGTGATTCATGCGTTGCCTGCCCTGTCAACCAGGCTTAAAATGTTGGTTGAAGTTTCGCCTGCAGCTACAGGCCATACCTCAATAAAGCCACATATAAAAATTTACACTTCCTACGAAAAACACGCCAAAAAAAATTAAATAGAAACGAGCGCGCCGACAGCTAGCGTCGTCACAGCCTCCACAGGGCGAGCGGGGCGAGTCGGGGAAAAATTCTCTCCTCGCCGTGACGTCACCCCGGTTCGCCGTAAGGGGGCGCCACGCGAACTTCTCGGGGCTAATACCCAGAAAACAATTCGCGGCTCGAAATCCGTTTTCTTTTCGTCCGAAAACCGCCGATCGAGAACCGACCGGTTTGAGTCGCTCTCACTCTTTTCTCCGTGGTCACGCCCCGTTTTCTGTGGTTTAGACACAACCACCGTGGTCATCGAAGGCACACACACGATATTAAAATAAGAAAATAAATATCATACCCATTCTTTGTGGCTTCTAAAAAAACTGCAAATATACGTTGACTGAAAAAAAAAAAAGTTGCACAGTTACGTGATTTTTGGTATCTTTCTCCTCTATATTTCTTCTTCCTCCCCAGTCCAGTTTCGATTTCGAGGAGTTGCGTTTTTTTTTTACTTTATTAAAAATATACGTGACGCTGTAGCAAAATATTGATTGGGTAGTCTTCTCACACCATAATTAACCGCCTCACCAAAAAAAAAATATATATATATATATATATCTGAGGGGTGTCAGTGTCCCTTCAAGGCCGAACGAAGTGTCGCCGAGGTACTTTTTGAGTGAGTACGCAATGAACAGCGCGATCTAGCGCACCGCAGCTCGGACCACGGCGACGCCAAGACGCGTGCTACCGTCGCGCTCGTATTCAGACGCTGTAAAACAAGCCGGGCAGGCCTTGCCTATACTTACTGGGTGGTATTGTGGAATTCAGTCCCTACCTCTGCCCGTTTCGATCTGGATGAGCGTCGTATACGGCGTGCTGCCGTGTGTGTGATGCAGGTTAAAGAGCCCAGGCTATACAGTGCTACTGCGCTGGCTACATTTTTCCAATACAACTGAACACCTGACGCTTAGTGGGGCTGATTAACTGCTCGCTGTCTGTACGATACACACAATACTTGACTCTTAGGTTGATTAAAGCCGGGGTCACACTGCTTATATACATGATGCAAAATACAGTCTGCATACAGATTCGAACTTGAGTCACCGCAGAGATCTGTGCTTCGAATGCTGCATGGTAATGAGTTCGAGGAGAAAACATGACACGCGGCATTCGAACCACGGATATGGCGGTTACTCTCGTGTTTACAAACTGTTTTGTGACCCTGGCTTTACGCTTTGGTGACGCGTATGGGAAGAACGGATACGACTTCGTACTGGGATGTCACCAACATACGAGCTTTGGAATTGCTCCAAAATTTTAACGCGATTTTCGACAAAACTTTGACCGAAGCCTCGACTATTATGCGCATGTAGAGAAATTGAAAACAGTCCAGCTGCCCCTCCTGAGGAAGGGAGGTGCAAAATTAATTGGATTTGTTACTGCATCCAATAAATGCCAAGAATTTTTCCACATCAACAAACTGCATTTTTTTTCTGTGTGTGCCAAGTTGGCGAAGGGTATTTTGCACGCCCCAGAGAATAACTGAGGATTAATTTCGACCACCTGTGGCCCTTTTTACGTGCAGCCTAAAGCTCGGTTGCACAACGGCCTTTTTACAGTAGCCTGCGTTAGATTGCGGGCGCCACGGCAGGGATTCGAACCCGCCACCTGGGGAATCGTAGGCCGGCGCTTTGTCCTGGAGCCATCGGGGTGTCTATGAATTGTTGAAAGAATATATGCTTGCTTACTTTTATAGTCTGTGTTGGTAATTGTGTGTGTGCGTGTGTGTGTGTTGTGTGTGTTTGTGTTTGTGTTTAAAACAAACTATCGTGTCACAGGAAGTCGTACTTCGACGAACTTCCTTAGAAGGGCCAATGTCGAGGTTCAACAAAAGTTCTCGGCAAGCTACCATAAAATCAACAAACCATAAAAAAAAACGGATTTTAGGTTGTCGTACATTTCTTTTAGTGGTCGACGCGGATGCACGAGTGGCCATATTAGAAAGCTAGAGGCGCAACAAGATAATGTGCCCATTGCCGAAAATGTATCGCATATTCCCAACTTTTCCCGTTTTTTTTTCCTTTTTGTAAGAAAAACGACGATTCCGTTTATTTCTGTTCCCGGCTCGTTCGCTCGTTGTTTTTGCGGGCCTAAGAGGCCCACTTGAGGGTCTCGTTTGTCTTTGTGTTTTTCCTTTTGGTTCACGGCCAATCCGGGAATCAATGAGCCCGGATGCTCGAAGCCGCCGAAGGAAGCCGGTTATTGCTTTCGGTGGCGGAGCAAGCTGTATAGGCATTTTGTTGGTGCGTGTGTGTGTTTGTGTATGTGTGTGTGTGTCCTAAACACGTGTCATCTTAGGGGCTTCTTGTTATATCACTACTCGCGTGTTTTATTGCGTTTTTTTCTTTGTGTGTGTGTGGGCGCGTGCGTCTGTGTACGTATGTGTTATATTTGTATTCGTGTATGTGTCCGTGTGAACGCGTGTCTGTTATTTTTTGCGGGCATGTGTGCGTGTGTTTGCCCGCCCGGCCCTTTTCCTTTTAATCGTTATTTAAGCGTGTTTTTGGCGCGTTACCGCAGTCCATGCTGAAGCTTTGTTTCTGGGGTCTGATGTTTCCAACCGGGGGTTCTTACCAGAGGAATTCTTCGGTTCCCGGAACAGCTCCTCGGGAGAAAGATTGATTGATTGATCGATTCATTGGTAAACAGATTGGCAGTGAAAAGAAGAAAGAGAACAGTCAACTAAGGAATTCGCAGTGAGAAGCTTGCTAGAGGCGTTTCTGTTTTCTTCACTGTGGGTAGTGCAGGTGCTACCTCGCGGTTATGTTTTAAATTTCAAAGTTCATAGAAGTTTGGCATTGCACATGCTTGCACCAGCAGAGGAATTAAGTTGAAGTATCCTCACTCTGGGTTAGGAACAAATTCCACCAGGTGGCGATACCCAAACTTCTCGCCGCGTACACGTTTTTGTTTTTTTCTTTTTTTTTAGGAACAGTTTATTTTTTAATTGCGGAAAAGCGTTTTTTTTTTGTTACCACTTTTTGTTTTAGTTGGTATTTTTTTGGTAGGTTTTAAATCGATTGGTTTTTGTGTCATCACTGCCGACAAGCGCCTTTCGCCAGACATATTGCATTCCTATTTATTTTCTTAGTAATAGGGGACGACAACAAGTATTCGATTTAGGACCAATTAAAAAAAAGGATCTACTTCTTTAAGCAGTGTGCGTGTTGGGGTGTCCCTCACCGTTTGGGCATAATTTACGGACCCGTACTCGTTACCAATAAATGAACTAACAGTATACGAAGGTCCCCGTTTCTGAAGCTCGATGAGAACGCGTGATTTAAGAGTATTGCCTTTAGGCTGGTTCACACAGCCCCGATTCATTACGTTACGTTACGTAAACTTACGTACAAGTAACCTGAACACTTTCGCTTCATATTAAGCGTACCTACCGGTTCGAGGAAGTAGCCTAATACGCGACATGCGAGACACGGAGGTTTCGGTGACTTCTACGTTACGTAAGAAAGCGGTGCTGTGTGAACCAGGCTTTACTGTCAAGTAGTCGCGACTGGAAAAGAATAACAAGTAGGGTAGACTGGACTTATTCGTTGCTTTTCTTGCGAACGTTCAACGCTGTGTGACGTCGGATGAGATATGGGCAGCGTGCGCAAGAATCCCCGCCCGCGTCGCAGTAAGGAAGATCGGATAAAGGGTAGGAGGGGGCGGCGGGGATCCAAGCATATGTACTGGACTTTCGGATGTATGTACTCGACGTTGCCTTACTTTACGAGGTCGTCTCCGACTAATACGGCCCCATAAAAATCTCGTCTACGTCGGAGTACACGCTGCAAACGAAACTACAAAAATCGAGAGGACAGGTTGGCTTTACTCGGCAGCTTCGTTCCCCCCCCCCTCTCTCTCTCTTTCTGTCTCTCCATCCTTCATTTCGTCTCGTCGAATGTCGTCCAGTTTCGTCCTGTCTCCTGTGCATAGACGTTTACCAGCAAGGTATGTGGCGAACCTGTCGAGGTTAAAATTCTCCCAGATTCGACTTTTCTCGTATTTCGAACGCAAAGTTCGACCGAATTTTGGCTTTCGTGCTTATGCGCGAAATTTTAAAACGAGCTGAAGCCCTCTGGCGGAGGAAAGGACTTCGTTGAGCCTGTTGTTTCATCGTTTCACACGATTGAACTAACTACTAAGTCTGCTTTACGTATATTGTGTAAACATGGGCAATCATCTTATAATTGACGGAATAGAATAAACAAAACACATTTCTATCCACTGTGGTCAGACTAGCTTTTGCAGCGTGGCTGCCTGCAAACGTCTATAGATACCTTCAAGCAACCACACTTCAAAAGCTTAGTCTAACCACTTTAGGCAGAAAATGCTTTTTTTTCTTTTTCTGTGGGGAAAGGTGGGGGTTCTGTTTTGCATCCGTCGGCACTCCTTACTAAGGCTTTGACTATCAGACGATCTTTTGTCCGGTCTTCTAAGGTTCATCCAAGCTATCATGCCCCGCGGCCTCGTGATAGTTCCAGAAATCTATTGACTTTAAAAAGAAAGGATTTCATTTTTTTTCTCCTGTTTTCAGGCTAGGTGGCGCAAGCTACCGCCCGTTATAAAGGACAGAACCGTTAATATCCATCCATCCGGGCTTTGACTATCAAAAAATCTGATAGTTACGCCAGCAATAAGATGGCGGCACCCGGAGTCCAGACGCCGTCTTGGAAAACGTCCGTAGCGTGCGGCTATTTCGAGAGCGAGCAGCAGGCGACTCGTCGGGGCATCGCGCTGTCGGACGAGTCCGAAGGTCCGTCCTGAGCAACGCGCAATTTTGTGCCCCACTTTTGACGAGGATTTAACGTAGTACTATTGTATCGTCGTTTATCCGCTATTTGCCTGGTTTCTTCTTTTGTCTTTTTTCGCGTTTATCAGTGTGCTTGACTCTATATACACGATAAGCGTTTCTGGGCGGCTGACTCGTGTCTCTGCGTATGCACAGTAGCCGCTTTATCTTTGTCCCATCTTTCGAGTGGATTGGGGGACGCTTTGCATATGACGGGGCCCCTATAGACATACTCGGGCCTTGTGTTATCTCGTCGAGACTAGGGACGGGACGAAGTTCGACCGGGTCCGTCGGACAGTGATCGGAGCGGTGCGCTCGTGCGACACTGCATACGCGACGCGCAGGTTTTGGGACTGGCCGAGCTTCTGTACCGCTGGCTCTATTATTTCTATTAGTATTATTGTTATTTCTTCTTTTGTAAGCGGGCTAGCTTCCCTTTTGCGCCGGCAATGCTGTTAGTGCTGGTGCATGGTCTCTCTTGTCTCCCGATGCCTGGCCGAAACATTGAGCCGGGGGCGCTGTAACGTTGACAGGATGTCAGCTGGGGATGGATAATCGGTGGTGGTTGCCGCGCTCAGCTACATGTGTAAAGATGTGGTTTATGAAGCCCTCTCGGGCGTGTTTATCTTTTTGTACCGGGGAGTACACTACCCTGTGCGAAGGATCGCGGGGCACCGACTTCCGTGTTCCGAGGTAGAGCAGCGAAACCCGTCTATGCATACTGACCAGGCATTGAAGTTTCGTTCGACGGGAAGCGCCATCTCATGCGGAATTTTCGCGACTTTGAACTTGTAACAGCGTTCGAATTGGGTTCGGGTTCAATCAGCAATCGAGGTAGATGACGTAATAATCGTACACACGGGCCTCGTGTTCGTTTATTTTGGGCATTTATCTATCATTACTGCTAACCTCCAGGTTGTGGCAGGTGTGAGAAGGTTCCTGAAACTCCACTCTGCCCCAAGAAAGTCACACAAAAGCTAGGGTGCAAACACCGAGCTGCGTGGACATTAGGCTGGACATAGCGTCCCCTCTAGTTCGATCTCCTTGTCGCCGAGTAACGTAGCGGGAGGGCAGAGACGATCTACTGAAACCCTCTTGGCTCGCTGGAGTTTGCCAAGTTGATTGCCAACCTCCGTTCCCCTCTTCTCCTTATTGGTTCGAGTGGCGCAGGTGTGAATCCGTAGTGACGGTAACGCATTTGTTTTGGTAACGTAATAATGTACTTGTCAAGCTTTTGTTCAGAACAGTAACGTACTTACTTACGTTACTCATTTCCATTAACGGGTAACGAAGTTACGTTACTCGTGGCATCTTCCCCCAAAACAAAACGAAAAAGAAAGCTTCATTTTTGTTTTCGTGTTTCTAGGCGTTAACTTATGCGAATGCTTGCATTCGTTCCTTTATAACTTAAAACGTTTGCCTATCTTTCTCCCTCGCAATCAAAAACAAAACAAAAAAAACAGCCTTTACGTTTTTTGTATAGCAGTGTCGAAAACACGCTGATCGTTTCGTGAATATAAGCAAGTAACGTGTGTTACTTTATACCGGTCACGCGTTCCTTTTATTTAGAAGTAACGAGTAACGTATGTTGACTTCTTTTTCTCGTAACACTCAGAACACTGGGTGCGATCGCTTAATCGCGGCGACGTTGGAAGGTTCACGAGAGGCGTTGCGAAGGCAGGCCGCTGTCAAAAGATCGATTTTTCTTTCCCAGCTTTGCAAGAAGCGCTCGTCGTTCTTTTATTTAACGATGTTTCCGTAGGCAGCAGCAACGCTCGTTAGGCGAGCCGCTTTGCCCAGTGTCGCGGGAGTTGAAACGGCTGCAGCTATTCCGCGCCGCCTCAACAAGCGCCCACGAAACGGGGACCGACGTCGATGGGACAAAAGTGTGCGACGAAGACTGACGACGACACGGCCGCGAGGAAGACACGGGCGGAGGAAGGCGAAGAGAGCGCTTCGTCGCTTCCCAAACTCATTCCTCATCTCGAGTGGTCGTTTATTTTCGGAAGGGGCTGCTCCTTCGTTCGTGGGTCTCTGGCGGTTGCGAATACGAGCGCTTGTTTGTTTTCGATACCCTCGGGGAAACGTTCGACCCAGTGATGGAAGCCCTGCGCCATTTGCGCCAGTTTGCGTCACGAACGAAAGTATTCCACATGTTGCACCAAAGCGACATTTTTGCTAAGAATTGCGCCACACCTGGGCCAAAATTGACATAGATGAAGCAAAAAGAAAAAAATTTTTTTTGTAGTATATTGGTTGATTTTAATATTTAGAGAATTTGAAGGACACGAGACTTTTTTTTTTTTTCTCAGGTCTCAATTTATAGCGCCGCCCGGTCGGTGTCAGGGGCACAAAACGTGTATGGGCGCATGCCTTTCCCTGAATACCTGCACACCGGGCGGCACTGTGCAATAAAAGTGCAATACAATACAATACAATACAACCTTTACGGTCGCACACCGGCGCGCGCGCGTCGAGCTTCACCGCTTTGCACCGGAGTGCTAGGAGCAGCGGCTGACGTGGGGAAGCGCGTCGCAGTGTACACTTTGCAGTGTATGGATTAGCTGAAACACATCTGAGGGATTTGGAAGAACCACCATACATACCGGGATATCACTGGATGGGATGCAATCGGGCCAATGGGGAACGCAAGGGAGGCGGATTAGGGTTTTAGTGAAGGGTCAGGAATGGGAAAGGCAGCGAGAGGACTGCAGAGAGACACATGTGGATCAAAGGCAATATTGGAGGTTTAGACGCAATCCTGGGTTTTGTGTATCTAAAAACAGGGAGTGATGCAGGAGGAAAATGCAGAACACTTGACATGTATATCAGGAGACATTAGGGAAATCGGTACTAACAAGGAGATAATTATCTTGGGGGACATGAATGCACATTTGGAAGACTTTGATGGACATACGGATACAACAGGGAGGCTGTTAGAGGAGTTCTGCGAAGCTCTTGATCTGGTATTGGTTAACGGCCAGGTAAAATGTGATGGAAAAATAACATGGGAGAGAAAGAACTCGCACTCGACTATCGATTACTGTTTAATGTCGCGGAAGTTATACAACAGATTAGGAGGTATGGAAATAGATGAGGAAAGCACAAAAAGTCTGGGGAGCGATTCGGCGGACAGCCCCTTTGTGACCCTGGTCTATAGAACGCGGCGGCGGCCAGCACCAGAGCGATCAGCGCCGGACGGCCGGACCAGAGCCGGACCGGAGTGTGACGGCCCGGAATAAATCGTCGCCCGGCAACAAGTGGCGCGACGCGAGAAGCAAGACGTACCACGGGCTGCCCGGACGAAAAAGCAATGCGCGCGTCCCATTTGCATGCGTCGAGCCGGTGCCAGAGAGAAAGAAACGAACGAAGGCAGTGTGAAAGAAAAAGAAATGTCGTGTCACGCAGGGAAGCGTGCCACGCTGTATTCGTGGGGTTTTGTCGAGATCACGCGCTCTTCGTCAGACTGCGTGAAGTTTTCCTTATACATGCCGGTTGCACTGATCGTTATTTGGTCCTCCTTTCTGGTGGCCGAACTTCCTCGAGCGTAGCCTTTACTGTGCAGTTATTCTACGAGCAGTACACGAAGGCGTCGCGAGCGAGCGGAAACGAGTGAGCACAGCTTCACTATACTTCGTTTCACTTTATCTGCGAGCGAAGTCAAAGCTTAAAGCCCGAGACCAGCGCTTTTTCGGTTTTCTGCGCAGCTCGCGCGCTCGAGCAGTGCCTGAAGGCACGGAGCTTGCAGTGCTCGTGCTTCCAGCTTTGCCCCTTCGCTCTCGCACATAAGGTGTAACGAAGCATAACAGCAGGTTTTGGCCACCAGAAAAGGAGGAAGGATATGACGTCACGTGCAGCCCATGTATAGAGTAACAATGACTCCGGCTCGACGGCCGCAAAGGCAAAGATCGGCGGTTCAGCCGTGTTTGTTCGTCCACTTAACTATCATTCATCCACTCGTGAGCCTCAGTGAGTAGTACTATAGCGTTGAAAGATGACGACGCGAGCGGTTCTAAAATGAAACGTTTACAGCATCGTTTCGGGCTAAAACATTCAGCCGCCGCTCACACCTCTAATACATCATACAAAATACAGTCTGCGGACACTGTATGGGGGCGTGTTTTCTCTTTGTACGAAGGTCACATTGGTCACACAGTCGGCAGACATGCACGAACCGCACATATGTGTGAACTTGAAGCAAAAGTGCTTCGAACTAGTTGGGGCAGCAAATAAACACAGTCTCTTCTTTTTCTTTTTATCCTTTTTTTTTGTACAATGTGTAAGCAGCGGGACTACGGTTTAACACTTCAGTGTTGAGTGCTGCCTCAGCACATCTAACGTTTGTAGCACTTTGACGTCACAGCGAGCACCATTCTGGAATTCCACTCATGTTGAGAAGGTGCATGGGGGCTCTGGGCAGCCATCCGCGGTTATGTCCGAAATGACGTTCAAATTGCACGCGCACGCGGCTCGAACATGCTTCGCGGCCCCTGGAAACTGACCGGCCAACGGACATGTGCACGTTTGCTGAGACAGAGTGACCAAATACCGTCACTCGTTATACTCACTCAAAAGTAATTGAGTACGTGACTCGGTCCTGCGATTCAGAAGGAACCCGTTGTTACGTCCGCTCGAAAGTAACGCTTTATTAGACAAGCTTTCAGCAGATCGTTCCGATACCCCTGATACGCCCCGATAACGATACGATGCATGAGCAAAGGCGCCGGCGGGAGAATCGGGCGTCGTTACCGCGGAGTCACCGAAACGATCTACTTAGTTAAAACCCTTACTTTTTTCGTTACACCGAAGGTGTCATTTTTATGAAGCGGCAGCAGCGTCCCATCTTTGTCGTCGCTGATCATTTCTCACTTTTCAACGCGTTCATTCACGGACAACTGTGGCTACACTGACAAACCTTGAGCACATCTCTTTCTACGGTATATCTAGCGTTTTCTCGTCGCGAATATTACAGGCGCGAGCTGGGAGTGAGAAGTAGGTTGGGTATTTGGGCCGTGCGGATTTCCCTCGGAACTTATCATACTTCATCGCGAAGTAAGGGAAATACGTTAGCAGTTCCTTCTCTTAAAAAAGGTAACTAAGTCGTTACTTCGTTACCGAAAGAAAGTAAGCGGGTAACCAAGTAACACGTGGCGTACAAGTCTCCCTAGCCGGAAAAGGGCTGCAGCGGCGGTTGTCGGAAAGAACGACTCGGTTGGGGGCATCTCGTCTCGATAGCGGTGCGTGCATAGACGTGCACTCCCGGCCGTCTCCCTGCTCTCAGCGGGACGGCTCAAGTCCTCAGGTGGGCCCTCGAGATCTGGGCAAACAGGGGCCCGCGGAGGTCACTCGAGGCTCGCGAGGGGAACTCGCAAACACCGGACTCCGAGTTGGAGGCAAACACGCCCGGCCGAGGAGCCGACACAAGCGGGGACATCCGTTTTATGCGAGCCAACCACCGCGCATGAGAGACCAAAAAAAAAAAGAAGAGAGAGATCGGAAGGACGACGAAGAGCAAACTGCCTCTGCGGAGCTGGGAGCAACTTGGGCGTGAGGACGTTTTTTGTATGTCGAATGGAAGCGCGTCGAACTATACTTCGTTTCAGCTTGGGCCCAGACGCAGCCGATGCTACAAGCGCGAGCTCCGCTTCCAGTGTCCCGCAAGCAGCACGCGTCGAGGCACAGGTGCTCGTGGAGCACCGGTGCTTGGACCAGCTGGTCGGACAAGGAAACGAAGAAGAAAAAATAGGGTTTAAAAAAAATTAAAAACTACACGTCTTGGAAGAAGTGTGACACGAAAGCGTAATGCACAAGGTATAACACAAAAGTGTAACACGTTAAATTTGGCGTGCTGTCCAACGCAGCTCCACACATCTGGAGATTCTGTCTCGCTCGATCTCATCCGTAGAATTCAGATACATTCATTAAATTCATTTCGCGATTTCAGAGCCGTTTGTTATTGGGTCGTTGACGCTGGTCACGCCATGTGTTTGTGAGACTGTAGATTTCCACAAAACAAAGGCGTACGTATAGCGTCCTCCCCACCAGGAGACGGGGGTGTTTCGGAACGAGCTAAGAAAAGGCAGACACAGTAACGGTGGGTCGTATTATAGCCCTCAACTCCGCTCTCCCAATCCTCGGGCTTGATGCGCGCTATCCATTGATCCACAAGAGGATACCGCCCTAAGGTCTGAGAACTGGCACATGCAACAAGCTAAAATAGCTATTACGTAATAGGGAAAGGTGCACATGGACCAACGCCAAATAGAAACAAAAAAACAACATAACCGAGACGGGCGGTTGAGTGAGAGACGAAGAAAGGGAGAGAAGGGCCAGACTGCATACACGGATAGATGCGTGTCAGTCAGAACTGCACCGAAGTATTCCCAGGATGAGCAGCGGCTCTGACGTCCCCGCAGAGGCGTTTCCCTAGAATACGGTGTCGTCTGTAAGCGAAGCGCCTATAATAGCGAGATTACGGCAAAACTAGACCCAAAACAGACACACACACAAAAAGAAAACTAAGACAAGAAAAAATAGGTGGGCAAAAAGGCCCAGCCAGACCTTCTGACTGCACCTATGAAGCCGGGTCCAGGGCTACAGGGCGACGCACAAATAACGGAAACAGCGGCATGGGGGGCACTCTCTCTGACAGAAGCAAAGCAGAAGAGCGGCCCCTCTCCTCGGGCCTTCGCCCCCGGGCCAGATCCCGAGAAAAACGCCATACGGAACGCGTGCCGGCCAGACAGCCAGTCACCACGCCTACCTTTCGGATGGCGGCGGCGTCGATGGGAAGCGGCAAGCGCGGAGGGAAAAAATCGACTAAAAACAACCACAAAGAAGAAAGAAAAAAAAAAAGAGCGAAGGAAGAAAGAAAAAGGAAAACAGTTTTACCTGGTTCTCTCATCAACTCTGCCATCACTATGAACGGTGAGAGGTCTCTTAATCAGCTGCACCTGCGAGGCCCCGCGTAGCTCCCTTTTCTTCGAACGTTTTTTGTTTGTTTTTTCCTGGGGCTATTTTCATCCACGTTGTCTGGTGTGGGTTACGTTGAATTGTTGACCGCTGATTGCTTCGCGCGGTGCTGCGTCTGTTCCATGTTGCGAAAGGAAAC
>JAZHYW010053885.1:0-19666 GCA_037355805.1 Ixodes ricinus
ACGTCTGTATACAGGGTCGTCGAGATCAATCCGGACTTTCTCCAGATTTCGTCTCGCAACAGTACAGTCAAGCTAACCGGCCGTATGGCACTTCTGTGGCCACACGAATCGACAGCGGATCATCGCGTGAGAGACAATTCGCGGCTTGATCAAACATGAGCGGGGAATACGACCGGAGGGCAGCAATGCTCGAACCGCTTCGCGCCGGAAATTCGCCTAAGCAAATCGTTGCGTGGTATCGCTACAAGAAGACACACGTTTACAGCATTGCCAAGACCCAGAAAGACGAGAATCAGACACCACAGTGCGCTCTGAGCGCCCTGTGGTGTCTGATTCTCGCCTTTTGTCCTCGTTTTCGAGCGTTAAAATGTATTCCAAGTTCGAAAACCAACTAGCCCAACAATCTACTCTATTGCCAAGACGTTCGGATAATCTGTCGGCCAGGAAGACGTATACTGCAGGCCGAGCAAAGCGCACAAAACAGTCGATATTCATTTTCTTTGCCTCTGCGTTTTTTCCTGAATATGGTGAATTTTCCGGATTCATCTCGACGACCATGTATTTGGTTGTCGGTTTTGGCATCGCCTTCACCTGCCAACTTTGCAATAACTCGTAAATATTCAGAAATACCGCGCATCACGCCGGAAAGGGCATCAGAAAATGACTACACACGGAGGCTCGTTCCTGGACTAAACAAATTTTCCGAATACCCTGTCTTTACTCTTTTCCGCATGCTATTATATCATCTGTAAATTAAAAAAATAGCTATTGAAAAGACTGAAAACTAAGGTTATGCCAAAACCATCAATACAATTTTTCCACGCCCTCCAGTGGGGTGACGTTGTTGCAAATAAAGCAAGCAAAAAAAAAAAAATCTCGGTAAGGATTTTTTGCAAATCGTACCGCGGAACAAAGAATCGGTTTGCTCAAAATCCCCAATGTGCGGGTTTTTTTTTCGTTCTGCTGGCGTAACGTAAAAGAGCAACGTAAAAAAGAAAGTTGGCTATGTTAGAACATGGCGAACTTTCTGCGACAATTCCGCGGAATAAAAAAAGTATTCGGGGAAACATAAAAATTATTTTGATTCGCGTTCTACGATATTCAGGCATTTACAGTGATAGGGAACGTTACGGTATTGTGTCGAGAAAATCAGAAATTGCACATTTTTGTGAATGTAGCCCATAGGGTTCAATGCAAGCAACTTTCTAGAGCCGTAGAAAAAAAGAAAAACTATAAGCGTTCAAAAGTCAAATATTCCCGGGTAACATTGCGATATGTGTTGTTGTTCGGCTGAAATTCTCATTTAGTGCGTGCGCCGATGTCCAAGAAAGTTGGGGATATCCCTTTCGCCTTCATGTATATTGTGCTAAGTGTCATGCGTCATATCTATTGCATATTGTTAACATCATATGATTTAGATCTATCATTCTCACTAGTATTATTTTCTGTTGAAACATGCCAAAGTTCCTATGCACTTGGATCTGTGCCTGGTGAGTGTTTGCACGACCATTATATATCGGTATATACCGTGTTTTCGGTATATACCGATAATCACCGAAAAATAACCCCCGAAGGGTTTTCCCTAAATCGGTAAAAACCGAAAAACACCGAATTGAAGCTTCCTTTGAAGAAGAAAACCGCAGTTTCACAGCAGGAATTTTTTATAAATAATTTTCTTTGTGTCCAATCCAAACACCGACCGTACTGAACTGTTTCCATGTGCCTTATTAAGTAATAAATAACGCATAAAACGTCGTGTTTTCTAGAACGCGCCAGATATACCTTTGCTTTTACCATATGAGCCTCGATAAACCCCGGTCTGTGGGTTTATCGGGGCTCATATGGTAAAAACTCCGATTTGCGGGTCGGTGTTTATTTGTGATATCATAAATAGACACCGAAAAAAACGAATTCGGGCAAAAATTAAACACCGAAAAATAACCCCCGAATGTGAAGAAAAATAAGTACCGAAAACACGGAACCCTAGTTATAACGACGTCGCTTATAACGAAATAGCGGCTACAGCGAAGCGATCACGATTTCCCATTCCCTTTTGCACCTCGTTATAACTAAATTCGGTCGGTTATAACGAAATAGCGGATATAGCGAAGTGATTTTCGATTCCCCTAGACTTCGTTATAACCGGTCTCGACCTTCCAATTATAGTGTAATGTCATAATTAGCTAAATATTAAATTTCAAAACAGAGTAGAGGTATTCAGCCACCTCATATTCTTTATTTTTTTTAAATATATTCTCTAACTTTTTAATTTTGTACTTAAATGCTTATCTAGAATTATTAATTTAGTTTTTCCTCGTCTATATTTACTTATTCATTTTGTGGCTTTCGAGACAAGAAGACAAGAAGTTTGGAGACGCCTGGTGTGCATCCAGGCAGGTCCGCCTACATTTGCGTCGGCATCATCTTTATTTTAACGTGAAACGATCTTTGGCTAGTTGCTCCAAATTACGTGAAGGCGCATTTCGTCGAGCCGTGGCCCGTCACGTCCCATAATGCCACGCACGCAGTGTTACATCATGGGACGTAACAGACGTAGGCACCAGCTCGGTTTCTCCGCTAAATTTAACGGGGAAGTTGATTTGGCGCACAGGTTCGGGACGTCCCATAATGCAACGCGCGCAGTGTTACATCATGGGACGTCACACAAGTACGCACCAATCCAGTTTCTCCGCTAAATTTAGCGGGAAAGCTGAGTTTGCGTACAGGCTCGTGACGTCCCAATATGCAACGCGCGCAGTGATGCATATGGGACGTCACACACGTACACACCAATTCAGTTTCTCCGCTAAATTTAGCGGGAAAGTGACACCAGGTCACGTGACGTCGATTTCCCCGCTACAAATAGCGGGAAAATTAAATTCCCCTGACCAACACACAGTCCAGTTTTTCCGCTAAATTTAGCTGGGAAATTGACGTCACGTGACGCATATGGCAATTCGGTTTCTGCTCTAAATTTGTCGGGAAAATTAACGTCACATGACCCACACACGAATTCCAGTTTCCCCGCTAAATTTAGCGGGAAATTGACGTCACGTTACGTGACGTCACGTGATGCTAGACCGCTTCACGTGTGCAACACGATTGCCCAGCGACTTGCCGTACACAATTTCTATAGTAGGCGGGAACGCCAAGACGGACGCGTCTGCAGCGAGCTTCGGCCTGTTTGCCGCTCGGGGCGGGGCCAAGATCCACCAACGATGACGTCATTCGCCGGCCTTGTCTTCTCCGTGGTACCGCTACATTCCCGCTTTCTCGCCTCAGTTGAAATCTGGCGGCGACGGCGGCTTATTTCACGCTATTCACGAGATCCGATCTACGCGCTTTCTTCGGTAAATGCTCGCTTACAGGCAGGTGACTTGGGGTCGTATCCCGACGCGTTCCACACTCTTGCAACCAAGTACGACCGAGAGAGACGAGACCTGTTCAAACCTCTTAAAATGTCCTTAGGATGAGAGAACAGACTGTCACGCTGGCGCCATCTATGCGGTGACACTGGAACTGCATTCCACAAGAGCAAAGGTTTTGCGGGATTTCCGAGGTCAAATGTGCGTAATACCTATAAGAAAAGCTCGTTTACAACGTCGACAAATGGTTTTTCGAGCCAAGAATGATAGGATAATGCGCGAGAGAAATAGCAACAAAATGTTTAGTTGGGCTTGTTGGCTAGAAATCCGAATGGTCGCAAGAGTGTGAACGGGCCTTTACCCTAAGCTTGGTAACGCAAGAGAAAGGTGCTGCGTAAACCGGCATTTACGGTGAAAGAATGGAGAGTTTTAGTCGATCGTTCCAATCCCTCCGATATCCGAAACTCCGCCGACTCCTTCGAGCATGCATCCCATCGTTATCGGGCATCGTTATCGGAGGTATCGGAACGATCTACCAAAACTACCTAACAATGCAAACGTAAAAAAAAAAAAATAGTTGGATTTAAAGTATGCCAGGGTTAGCCAATAGATGGCGCCATTGAGATTGTTGCCGAACAAAAAAAAGAAAGAAAAAGGGGGCGAATAGATTAGACCAAAGTGTCGAGGTTTCCAAACCGTGAAACGGCACACCCTCCGGCCCAGTAAAGCGGAAGGAAACACCGGACGCTACCCCCGTCGAAGAGAACGAAGACGGCGACCACGTGGGACGCGCCGATCGAGGTCATGACCGCCTGACCTTTCGCGCGCCAACCCCGGAAAAGAGAAGACCTCCGCGTGGGGCACCCGAGGCAGCCGCTCATTCGCGTCCCGGAGCTGGCAGTGACACTGCGAGCCCTGACTCGCTTCTTTACCACGATTTCACTGTATTACTGTATTTTCCAAACTACAGTCCGCACCCGGTGCAAACAACGTTAAAAAATTTCAGTACAAAACGTCAATATCCGCTGCACCCTCAGTGCAGCGGATACGGATGAGTAGAAGTTTATTCGTGTTCCCCAGCAACAAAATAGACCTATGTATTTTTGTTTTGTTTTTACCTTTTTGATTTGGTGTCAAATCCTCCGTTGACGTGGACGCCGTTCGCATATGACGAGTTTTTTTAACCCTGACCTCGACCTTTTTACTAGCTCTGCCAATTTCCAGAAAGGTGTAATACTTGCGCTCACTTTGCAGTAGGCTTTGTTTAGATAAGATAAGACTGACGAATTCCGCTAAGCACTCACCTGTGCCGCAATAATTCTAACGAATGCTAGAAAATCGGTCAACTCCGAATGTGGATAAAATAGGGAATGCACGACCTGGAGGATTTCGCCCCATCCTCTTCGGAGAATCACCACCCAGATCTTACGCACTGCGAAAATGTATCTGCTTTGCTATCCTATTTTTGTGTTTACTAAGATAGCACACAATACACTACAGACGCTGTAATTCGCTGCCATAGCTGAAGACGTTCTGTCAAGACAGAACTACAACTACACAAAACGCGCAGCTGCACTTCGTTTGTTTATGACCGCAGTGTCCGTGTTTTCTTGTCTCGCGATCAGAAGACTCCGCGACCTCCCGAAGGCATGACAGGAGAGAGAAAGAAGGAAAGATAATGCGTTATTAGCGATTCCACGAAGCAACGTACAGAGTAAGTCTGAACATTTCTTATTCCGTTCGTCCGAAAAGAAAAGTGCAACAGGAGAAAACAGGCGATAATTGCGTGTACTCTGCAGTCCATGCTATCTCTGATGGTTCCCTATAAAACCCCTCTTTAATTTCGCCATCTTTTGGGGTTTGCTTTCTGCTTGAGCAACCGCCTTTCTGATTTAGCGCTGATTAGGTCTTTGCCATATACTATTGCGCGCGCGTCGCTTTTAGGGCTCGCGGCAATTCGTTTTTGACGCCGGCGTTGGCTTCTGAGGACGATAGTATTTGGACAAAAGCGTTGCTTAGCACCGGTGGCGCCAGCGAGTCAAAGCGATAGCACGTCCCTCTGCAAACTGCGTGCAAGTAGAGATATATGGTTACAACGAATGTCCTTCAAACCTTGAGACTCTAAAATTGGTTTCATGGCTGGTCGTGCGGGTCTTTAGGCTTAGCGGCTTTGCTTTGCTTTCCAACTCTGTCGCGCCGAACGATGCAAGGAGAGAAAACAGCTTCCGCATCGGTAGAACGCCATCCTTTAAATACACCGACAACGTGATTATCGACTGTTTTTCCGGGATACATTTAGGCCTAGTTTGGTCTGCTGTTTCAAGAAGAGCTCGTTGCCACGTACATAAACTAAGACAATCAGAGAGCCGGTGTTGAACTTACTCCACGAGGCTTTCAAATTCTCCTCCCGGAACGCTGCGGCCGTGAGACAGCGCCAATCAGTTCGTGCATTCCCCATTTGCCACATTCGGAGTTGACGAATTTTCTCGCACTCGTTGGAAATATTGCAACACAGGTGAGTGCTTAGAGACATTCGTCAGTTTAAAGAGGGGCAAAAACGGACTCCTCAAGACACCCTCCTGCCAACGCGGGCATCTAGTGCGCTCAATATCTTTAGTCATTTTTTTTTACTTTTCTTTATTTTATATTTTTTAATTTTATTTTACTCGAATAAATAATCAAAAATATTGTTTGTTCTCTTAACGGACGTCTTAGTGAAAGTCTGCCAGTGAAGTCACAGGTTTACCTTGGCCAGCCGGGCCTGCAACCGTCATGAATAACAGATTATCAACACGCCTTGGTGGCTCCAACATTCCCACTTCATCGCGAATATAGATATAAATATTTACATACAATTTGCACCACTGTTCTTACATTTCTACTACTTTCTGTTAAAAAATGGGTAGTAGCAGTGATTACAAGTGGAGAAAATTCGGCCAAACCTCCTAAAACTTGTAACTTTAAAGGGCAAAAAAGCTTATTGGTTAAATAAATGCAAAGGGCGACCAACGCGGGTATTGTTTTAATTAGTAGAATACTTGAACTTCAGCCAAATATCCGAATACACCACAATGAATATGCAAAGGCGACGGAGGAGCATCGGGTATCGTTGTCGGAGTTGCGAGAACGATCTACTAAAACTGCTTAGTGACAACAATTTTCTCGCCGTGTCGCTTCCCGTACGGAAATGGGGTACAACCTCAGCGCGACTGAGTCCATCAGCAATGCGAGGTTAGTGCTCCGACCCTTCCGCTAGGCACAGCGAGGAGAAGTGGAAGCGGACTCGACACGAAGCGATTTTTCGCCTTGCAGTTATCGTCGTCATTATCACTTACGTCCGTGAAAGGGGGATTCCTAAAATGCCCGTCTGCCTGCGCGACGTTGCACGCAGCTTTTCTCCGAAGTGTTTGCATCGCACGTTATACGCTGTGACGTCACGTGACGATGTGACATCACGCGACTCTGTGACGTCACTTGAGCACGTAAAAACGTCTCACTGACACTGTGACGTCAGGCGACACAGCGTCTACGTCTCCTGACACAGCCGAACCAGCAGCTGCATTCCGCTGATGACAAGGTCCGTGGAAACGTCCCACAAAAAATCCACCCGCTTTAAAATCATTGCATTTAACAAAATGTCTGAGCGAGGCGCCATTTTTCTTATTAATTTTGTCTTCGATAAACTTTTTTTGGCCTGTGTTTTGGTGTGTCGTTCACCGCTTGTGAAAACTAAAAAAAGAAACAAAAACAAAACCGGCGTTGCTGAGTCTTTAATTTGTTTACCAAAAGTTCCAATGCTGTTGATCTCTATAACACCGATAGCGTTTTGTTTGTGTATGTGTGTGTCTTAATATTAATGATAAAGTAAAAGGGGACGTTTTGTGCTGAGCCGCGGCTCCAACTGCGCTCAATGCAGAACGTTAACGATAATCATAAAGGGAAAAGCTGTAACTCTCGAGCACGTGGTCACAGGATGTAAACCGGACGCAGCCCTGGAATACCGGAAGCGTCGAAACGAGCGCGCAGGTAATAAGGGCCGACGAAGAAGGTTTTCTTCGGCAACGTCGCCCAGTCCACCCTCGCTGAAAGACGCCGGCAGAGGAAAAGGGGACGGCTTTTTCCCTATCGGGGAGAGAGGAGGCAAAGGACGCGGCGTCAGCGCTGGCCTCAGCATTCCTGCTGCCGGTCACGGAGCCCTGTTCACACCCACCTGGGCAGGGTTCCGCGCAAACGCCGACGCGCTCTTTTCGCGATGACCGGCGTCGCACCTAGAAGCGCTGGCCCTGCAGCCAGGGAACTAGAACCGAGGGTTGCTTTCAAATCATCTCTTTGTTCCTATTTTGAGTAAACAGAGGTAGATACAGAAAAAAAACACTTCATTCGTTGCCAGTACCGCAACAGGGAAGCTTATCATAAAAAAACACACACACACAGACACACAAACGTATGGCACATTTATGAAGCGACACCGGGAAATGTATATGTTAGGACCAAGAAATGAAACATTCCATCTATCTATAACTCAACTATTTAGGACACCTGTGGGAGAAACCCTTAGACAAGTATTTAATGTTTTCGGGTGCTCACTGAAAATTTCGATATTAAGTTCACAGAAACGATTTAGAAGCCGTGGGAGGGTAGATCTTAATATCTGATCGCTCTCTCTCTCTCTCTCTCTCTCTCCGTTTCGGCAGCTGTTCCTACTGCCTCCTGCTTTCACTTCCAACTAGGGTTCCGTGTTTACGGTAAATACCGATAAACCTCGAAAAATTCACCTTCCAATCGGTTTTACATCAAAAATCGAAAAAAAAAACGAGAAAAAAAAACCGTTTTTGAGTAACGAGCGCTGTCTAGGGCTTTGTCTGCGAACTATAAATAAAGGAGAGTCCAACATGCCTGCTCCCGTCGGATCACATTGGCATCGTGCCCTTGTATCGGTTTTCAATGCTTTTTATGCCCCATAATACACATTAAAAATATCGTAAAAAATACGAATTACGCACTACTGCATACACCATACTGATTCCGATTTTTTTAAATTCTTATTTTTGTGCAGATACGGATCAGCCATAGTCTGTAAGTACCTTCTCGACAGACTCCCCCTGCTTCCGAATTCCTCGTACCACCTGTGTGGCAGCCTCTCCATGGCCCACTAGAAAATCTTTTTGGGACTGCCTCACACCAACGCCTGGACAGCTGCTTCCAGCTTTTAAGGACCGCAAAATAGCGTACCTAGCAGGTTGTTTCTTTCTTCCTTTTCTTTATGCCACCGAACAGGCGGTAACCACTGTGCGCCCGGCTAGAGCATCCCCATGCGCGATCAAACGTCCGACTGGTCGTACGACTGTACGGCCTCGCACGAATGCACACGACGCAGTATAATTGACCGGCGCCTGATCGGTGTCGGTCGTTTCTCTGAAACGTCATACGACCAGTCCGACGTTCGGTCGCGCATGGGTATGGCCTCACCAAGCCCCCTCCCAGCGGTAATCTCCCGTTCAATAACACACACAAAAAACTGCGAAGACGTTGTTTTGCGTTTGTTGAGAAGCTGCAAACAGCTGTCCAGGCGTGGGTGCGGGGCACTCCACAAAAGTTGTTCCAGTATGGCATGGAGAAGCTGCTACATGAAGCGTCCGACCGCAGGAGGAACGTGTCGATAAGGTGCACATGTGTACAGACATTCTAATGACTACTATCTGCGTGCTGACGACGGGCTTCTACAGTTCTTTTGCAACGTGCATTCCGCACCATCAAGAATGCCGGTCTTGGCAGCCTATTAATGCGAGCTCGTTCTGAGCATGCGCTCTAAACATCGCCCTCGAATATGGCGTCCATTGAATACCTCCTATAGAGGTGCTGAGAATGTTACCGTGGGGAACGGCTTGTGCCTCCCAAAAATGGCGACAGTGGAGGGGTGTACGCATGGCGGAATCTTACTGGAAGAGGGTGGGATTGGAGCTGTCCTTCCATACGAAAGCTTCGCGGGAAGGAAATATTTATCTAGAGTTTTCCATTGCCTTAACCTGGAACAGAGTGGACACTGAGCTGTCTGCGAGGGCATGTCCCTTTCTCTGGAACCACACCCTTCATCTAGCCTTTTCACGTCGATACAGGGACGCTTTCCAAGTATTGAGGACAGGCGCGTATTCCCCAGAGGGAAAGCTCGTGCCCTGTTTTCTTCAACGTAAGCCCCCAACAAACGCAGATTCCTTTTGTCCCAAACCGACTATTGACACCGAAAAACACCGAATTTGCGGAAAACTAAACCCCGAAAAAAGAAAAAAGGAACACCCCGGAATTTGAAGAAAAATACAACCCTGACGACCTACTCTCCAGGAGCGCAGTCAACGTATCAGCGCGGCACAGTTGGCAGGAACGCGAGATCACCGATTTCGTCGAAACGTACGTTCGTTCATAGGCTCCGTGTTTTCGGTAAATAGTAAATACCGATAAATCCCTGAAAAGAAACCTCAAAACCGGCTTTACCAAAATCGAAAAGAAAAAACCCCGAAAAATGACAAATTGAATTGTCGTCGAATAGACGATGAAATAGCTCAAGCTTCACGGAAAGCAATATTAAAGCGACAGCTTTAAAAAGCTCGTGTCGCAGAAAAACCGGCGTCGACGTCGGTGTCAGCGGGACGGGAAAATCCTGACTGGTCCATAAATAATTCATTTGTCTTAAAGAAAAAAAAATCGAAAAATTTTAGGCGCAGCGGGATAGAAACTTACGACACTTCGGTTGCGACCCCGACAGGCTACCGACGGCCACGCAGAAACTTTTTTCTTCTTCTTTTACTGCCGGTTTTACATGAAACCATTAATACAGACACTGCAGTTTTGGGGAACAAGATAAAAAAAATCAGCTACAGACACTCACACACACACCGACACACCAACGAACGAACGAACGACATTGAGGTTAAAAGACTGCCAGCCAACATCCTGGCTGGGAGCCGTGATGGGTGGGGTTAAAAAGGCCTCAAAGTTGCCAGCTCATCCAGAACTGGCAGCCACTCGAAGTCGCTGTTTATTTTTATCTTAGCATTCCCTAATGCATTTCACACTCTCAATGGAGTATTCTCGGACACTTCGGACACTGACATCTGCATGTCGCACCGTCATTCTGCTTTTCCAAATGCTCTGAATCCCTAGGAGCATGATTATGTCATATCGCGCCGGTTCCCTCTCTACAGATAAATACCGAATGCCGTAAGGAGACAATGGGAGCTCTTTTTTAATGGTTCGCCATAGCACGTCCCAGTAAAGAAAGGCGTCCCAGCAGTTCAAGAAGACGTGTTCGATCCTTTCCGGCTTTTTACATAAGATACAATATACAGTGCAGAACACCGGCATCCCTTTAGCTTCAATAAATGTCTCGACAAGCAACGTTCCACTGTGCAGTTTAAAAAAACAGTTTTATCCGCTGGCGGCTTCAGGGCCCGTTTAGGCCATGCAGAGACGCTTGTACGGCTTGAGAACGAGCAGGAGTTTATATTCGCTGTGGCTTAGCGTTACGTCCGGACGGAGCACTGGAAACGCGTATACTTAACCCCCCCCCTCCCCCGCCCTCCTCTCTCTCCCCCGTGAACCTAGGGAAGGCGGAGATTTGGACGTAACTTGGGTTATGTCGATCGGACGTAACACTAGACACTTCGGTTTATATTTAGTTATTGCGAGTCCACCCGTAATTTGTTTTCTGCAGCTTTACTTTCGGCTTCCCCGAAACACGGTCCTACTGAAGTGCCCGCGATGCTGGTTCCGATTCTTCGGGAACCACATCCCTTGTTGCTTTTCCTTCTTTCATCGATACCGGGTACATTATCTAAGTATTCGGGTTACGTAACGCGTTAACTCCGATTTTTTTTTTTTTTTGTCACACGCCAAAACTTGATATTGCCGAAAACAACCGAATTTATGCAAAGGAATAAACCCACGAAACAAACACCCCCGAACCGAAAAGAAAACAACCCCAAAAGACGGATTTCTATTTAGAAATATTCTCGTATTCACGTCAAAACCGGTATCAATGGAAAAACAATGTTTTTTTTTGTTTGCGGTTAACTATTGGTTTGGTTTTCTGCGCGGTAAATGAAGACATCTGTGGGTGAATTTTCGATTCTCCCGCCGTCATTTCATCGAGACGCACACGTTTCATAGGCCGAAAGCACATCCGTAGTGGAACACCTGAGACTGTGGTACGGAAAAATGAAGAAACTTATGAAGTCGAAGAAAAAGACACCAGTTGTACCGAATTGAGACGCTCTACTAGTGTTTTCTCTTTCTTCGACTTCAAAGTTGCCTCATTTGTCCACCCGAGAGTCTCAGGCATTCCATTACGATTCATCGTCTCAAACTGCCCCACACACTTCCTGTTATTTCGCCCAAAGCGTATACTTTCAAGCGTACAAGCAACTCTCGTAAGAACTACTTCGCGTAGCGCACGAGTAATGCGCCAAACTGTTCTTTGTTCTCTTTCTTGGTGTGACAAGCAGTATAGTGTTGTGGAATGTGCATATGTGCGGGGTAGGTTTAACATTACCCACAGTACACCTTTCTCACTCC
Source organism: Ixodes ricinus (assembly GCA_037355805.1). Classification (NCBI taxonomy): domain Eukaryota; kingdom Metazoa; phylum Arthropoda; class Arachnida; order Ixodida; family Ixodidae; genus Ixodes; species Ixodes ricinus. The sequence continues at coordinate 11,934 of JAZHYW010053885.1, forward strand.
CCACATGGAGCAACTTTGGCGGTCGCCACTTCTCGGGCACGAGGGGTGCCATGTGATCCGAGTCCTCGCCCAACATTTCTGCAGTACTCGTCCCCAATAGAGGTTCAGAGTGCGTGCACGAGCAATGACAGACTGGTCCCTCACCTTACAAACAACGCGCCATCCCCCCCCCCCCCCTCAAAAAAAAAAAAATTCCTGTTTTTTTTTTATTTTGAAGAAGGAAGATACAGTGCTTGCATTGCACGAGCGCGCGTGCTTGGCAGGGACGCTGGAAGCCTGGAGCTCGCGCTTGTAGCATCGCCTGCGTCTGGACCCAAGCTGAAACGAAGTATAGCGAAGCTGTATACTGTGGTGGGAATGAAGTAATGGCCGGCCGCAAGTCGGTGAGCCAGAGTAGAAAGGCTCGAAAGGTTGCCGCCGTCGCTTATAGATGGCGGTAGCTGTCTGGAGTTTTGCGCCGACATTTGTTTGTCCACAGACATGATACTGGGAAACTAGCCCTCAAAAGCTCCGCTGTAATAAAAAAAAAAAAGAAACATTACAAAAACATAAAAAAATAAAAAAAGGCGCTCGATTCAATATGGCGGCTACACCCGTACCTCGGAAAGCCTTCTGCGCAGAGTTACGGGAAGCAGGAGCGCGAACGCACGTAGCCCCCAGGAAGTGCTCCCCTACAGCACGAGTGCTTCCGCGAAGAAGACGTCCCCATCCAAGCGTGTCTCCGCCTTTGACTGCGCTGCAAGCGAGTGCCTTTTCCTGTCTACGAATACCAGCCTGCCCCTTGCATCCCGAGCGACTTCCGGTCGCTCAGTTTCGGCGAAGCCCAACACCTCCTATACTTCGTTTCACCTTATGTTGTACCGCAGTGAAGGCTAGAAGCGCGAGCTCATAGCGTTGGCAGCCGCTCTTAAGTCACGAGAGCTTGTGCCGCCGAGATGTGCCCCAGAGAAAGGAGCTCGCGCTTGTAGCCTTTCCTGCGGTACATCATAAGGTGAAACAGACTATAGACAGCTTTCAAGCCAGCGCGTGACGCGACATGACGTCACGTCCGGGAGTCCTGCACGGGCGCTGATTGGGTGCGAGGGCCGCGTCAACGCTCGCGTGGGGCTCGTTTCCTATCCTATAGTCCCACGCGAACGCTGACGCGACGCTCGCACCCGATCAGCGCCCGTGCAGGCCTCCCGGACGTGACTCCATGTCACGTCACGCGCAGGCTTGAAAGCTATTTAGGAAGGTGCCGGCAGGCCTCGCCCGGAGCCTGTTTGCGCCACAATGGCCAAGAGGGTGCTCCGCACTGAGCGCTACAGAAATGACGAAGTTGGAGATTGACGAAGGTAGACTGGAGAGAACTGTTCATACTGTTCGCACAAAGACTCGATCAGTTTTAAGCGTGAACCACCTAAGGGATGCTGGTTAAAACGAGTCCTTCGGAATCTCCAGCATTACATTTCGCGGTACTCTTAATTTCGATCGTAGCATTCGGCTGCATCAAATTTTATCCCTGCTGAGAACGAGAGCTTTCTCAAACGAAATATGACGCTTCAAGATTTTTCTCTATTTTTTTCTCCAAACGCGCGTTTTATAGGTCATTCACGTGAGGGATTTGTTCTAAGCGGTATTTGCGCAGACTACAAAAATCGTAGCATCGCCCTTTAAAGGTCCCCAGCTAGAGTTGGCGTTTGACTGCGTTGTGGATACGAGAAACCAGGACATTATCGCTTGTTATGTCGCGTCCTAAATTTCAATGAGATTTCACGGTTCATACCAAGCACAGATGTGCAGGTCACTTGCTTCCGATTCTTGGCGCAGCGCAGTCGAACGAGTTCAAAAGCAAATGTGTGTATCTGCCTTTAGCGTCTAGATGGCGTTTCATCGTACTCGATGGAACACACAGTTTTGAAACGAAGACCTAGATGGCGATTCAAAGGCGAAACGAAGGGGTACGTGAGGAAAGAGGGGGGGGGGGGACAGCCAAAAATGTTGTTTATGGCAGACCATAAGTTGCTTTACCCAGACCTAGTGTTGATGACATTTGAATACTTCATATAAGCATATTCAGGTCACCCAGTAACATTACGTTTCCTTACCTTGCGTTATGAATAGGGTTCCGCGTTTTCGGTTTCTATTTTTTCAAAATTCGGCGTACTTTTTTCGGTGTTTATTTTAAGATTCAATTTTCGTTTTTTTCTCGTGTGCATTTATGCCCACAAAAGTTTACCAGTTTTTTTTCGGTGAATGTGAAAGAAACACCATCGGACACCGGATCAGATGATCCTTGTAACTGATATTTGTGAGCCCTCAAAAAATAACGGCACAGATACATAAAAAAAGAAACCAAAAACATCGACACATTAATTAACAAATGCTGTGCAACTGTAAAAAAGAAAAAAAGAAAAAAAGGAAACAGAAGTACAAACAAGCCAATGCCCCCAAAACATGGAACTCACCTTCTGTACATTATGATTATGTGATTTTATTATAGTAAACACATGTATTTTTCCCAGGTTCTCCTCGTGTATCCACGCTCATTCTTTCATGTTAATGACCCTGGGCTTCGAGAATGCCCTCTCAACGTAAACACTGGACGCTGGCACGCTGAGGAGATGAAGCGCTGCCTGATCCACACTCGGCCAATCAACCAAATGTGACTACCAAAAAAGACACGGTGCGACGTTTTGAAGCACAACATATTTCGTGTACTCACTAAACTGGCTGCAGATCTTGCATGAGGCTAAAAACCTTATACTAGCCCACACCCGAACTTTTTGTTTTAGGACTGGGAACTTGACACACCGATCAGAGAAAGGACACAGATGTCCCACGAAGGCCAATGCAAGACCTCCTTTGTTGCATGTTGAACCTTGGAAGAGGGCAATCACGAAGAGGTCACACAACGCCGAACTTTGCCGCGCCCTCTCTCCCTCCCCCTACCCCCGCCCATCTCGACGCTACCCTAAAATAGAGATTGTATTCTGCTTACTTTTATCGGTTTTTATCGGTTTAAACCGAAAACGCCTAACCTAAAAAGTGACCTTTTTCGGTTAAAACCGAATTTCGCAAAATGGATTCGGCATACTTTTATCGGTTTTTATCGGTTTTAAACCGAAAACTCCGAAACCTAGTTATGAGTTATTGGCAGACCCTCGTATGCCACGTGCAAAGCGTACTCACGAACACAGTGTGAGGGCGCAATCGAGGTGGTGTAATTTCACAATTGTAGAATTACCCGAGACTGCGGTGACGACAGAAAAACGACAGGAAGAAGGAAAGAAGTCTCAAAGACATTCCTCGAATTGGCTGCCACGCTTCGCACGAAGTGTGGATTTCCCTGGGATTCTCGACAAAAGCAGACGTCTAGCGACATAACGTGCCGTAAGCATACTCTGTGAGCAGGCCTTTCGAACACCTCCCTTGGAAAGTCTGCCCTCTGTTGCAAGGAATCCCTTCACAAAAAAACAAAAACAAAAACAGATATAACCTCTCCCAGCTTTCCCTTCACCCCCGAATAAGCAACAATACAACCGTCCAAGTTGGAGCACTAGGAATCTTGCCGAAAACCACTTAATTCAGAGTGATTTTGTGTACGTTCCAACGTTCCGCGGCCTCGGTTGTTCCGCCACTGTGCAGGGATTCGAACCTTCCAATAATCGACGCGTGACTTTCCAAAGGGGCCTATTGTCCCAAACTGAGACTTCTTCGCGCACCCAACTTCATTTCGACCAAGCCACGGGGCCCAGGTGCGCCCTGACCGAGGAAGCTGACCGGGCGTCTTTGTCAGCAGCACGAACGGGAGCCCGAGGAACAAAGAACCCTCGAGTGGCGGGGGGCGCCAAATCTCGGGGCCCGAGCCCCGTGACGCGCACACCGAGATGATGTGTCCGGCAAGAGCAAGAAGGACCGTCCCTTGTTCCCCAATCAATATGCGATCGATGCCATTGTTCGTCGCGGCCACGGTTCTGGCCAAGCACCCCCCCCCCCCCCCTTCCTCCGCACACGGTCCCGTCAAGATTCTTCCACTTCCCCCAAGGTGTAAAGAAAATAATATTAAAAAACAAACAAAAGGAGCCGACGGAGAACAGGCCGCGGCTTCTCTGAGACACGTCGCTCCCCAATCCTCAAATCGGAACAAAGTCATCAGTTCCGAGTGCATGTGTTCAATGCTGCTATTGTGACTGGAAGGCGTCGACGACTGGTGTGTTTACCGTGCCCAATAAGGTGGTCTCCTCGATTTCCGCCCGACGACGTCGAGAGAAGCGTTCACGGTGTCGCCGGCATCGACCCCGGAGAGGTGTGAGAGCAGCGTCGGTATACGTTGCAGACGCCCGTTCTGCTGCAGCTCTCTCTTCAGCTGGGCAGTCCACCGAACTCCGGGCAGCCTCGGGGTTGGGACGCCGCGACGACGGCGACACTCGCGTTCACTTATAGTTTTTTTGCCGGGACTTGGCACGCCTAACCGCCAGGATATCGACATCCGACAAGACAACACTCCGGCGTTCGGGACGTCATTTGCTGCCACTCGGGACTCCTTCGATGCATGGGAGGAATAGAACGCTAAATGCACCCGTCGGAGACGCTTTCCAGGCATCAGTATAATGTCGATAGAGGAAATGTGAACGAGACGCCAAGTTACGCTGCTTCGCCCGCTTAGCTTGCAGTACAGTTCAGTATACTTGCAGCCGGAACAAGCGCTTCGGTATGGTATCGCTTCGGTGGCACCCAAGGTTACTTAGGTTACCTCAGTAGCGGAACACCCGCCTCTCGCAGAGCCGTATATTGGGAGAGGTTGGACAATGGGCGAGAGCAAAGGCCGCCGCCAGCGCCCGAAAACTCCCCCCGCGATTAGAGCGTAAACTATAAGGTACGACACAGCGCCGACCAATCAGGAGACTGCGACGTCACAATATTGCAAACAACATTTAAAGCGTGAAATAGAAGCGTTCAATCTCGGCTTCTCTACTCCATCTCACAAATGTCTGCAGTAAAGACAAAGGCACATGCGCGTGAGCCTAGCTCAGCGAAATGCTTTTGTTTGTACGAGAACTCGTGCATAGGAGGCACTTTTTAAAGCCACGCGCTCGTGTCCATGCCTTTGTCTGCACTGCTGATGTTTGTGCAGATTGAGTATCGGTGACAGTTTGCTCCACTGATCTCCATGTTCTATTTGCTGGATCGCGTTTGACCAGCTCCGCCTATGGACCGGAATGCGGTCACTGGCGCGCCATCTTTAGGTAGAGTTATATCATCTCTAGCCATCATAGTAATATGGCGGACAGACGCAATTGACCCCGTAAGTAATGACGTCACAACATGGCGTCTGGGTCCAAACAAAGCGTTGCTGGGGACGTTGCTATGGACTAATGCATGGAGACTCCACATGAGGCTAGATTTTTGCTTACAAGTAAGTAAACAATTTTTTGTAAGCAACCAAACCTCTTGATATCTAATTATGAAGATGTTCTTGTCGTCTCAGTGTCGTATCGCAACGATGAAAGCCATTTCTGAAGTCTTACACTCCGCTTTGCGTTGGTAGCAGACGACACGATAGATTTGCTGGCCTCTGTTGCAGCGGGCGTCTTCATTAAACGAGCGACAAAAACAAGTGCATCACCATGGCCGTAAAGGCCTCCGCAATGTGCGTTTTTTTCCTCTGAACAACCCAGCTTAGTTACGAGGAGTGAAAATGCGGCAAAATCAAACCACGTCACGCAGATCAGTTACGACGACGACCTGAAGTGCATTACCGGCGTAGTGCAGGCTACCATGAGAAACAAATCGTACGCCGTCGAGGTAAGTCGTTTGTTATTATTATTATTGTGGTTGTCAGGTTATTAAAGATTTGCATGTCTATCGCGATTTCGCAGTATTTTGCTTTTTTTTCCACCTTGGTATACATCAAATTCCGTGGATGTGCTCTTTTGGTGAAGATCTTCATCGAACCCGCGATGCGAGTACAGTCTGTAATAGACTCAACTTATGTTTTTTATCTAGTTCTTTCGCGCTTTGGGGTCTTGCGGAAATCTGAAGAAACTGCAAGAATCTCTCTCCACGCGATGGTTACAACCAGGTATACGAAGCACCCTCGCATAGCGCGAGTCCGCAAACAAAATTTGGGATCTCAACCGTTCGCCTAAAGTGCTTTTCTCGCGGGTGCAATGCGATCTTTTAGCAGACTAGCTATCATCTCGATCGACGCCCGGGCTTTCGATAAACCATATTTTGCATCGCACCCCACTATGAAATCTTAAAAGTGTATGAAACTAATTATATTTCAAACAAATGCGATGTCAGAATATAGTCTTTATTCACACGATTCAAACGACGGCCCCACTTGGCCGGCGGGCGTGCGGCAGACGGCATACTTCTTGCATTCGTCGTCTGCTGCAGGTATCTTGAGGACCGGAAGTTGCAGTCGTAAATATTTCAGAAACGAGCGATTACCGGCACACTTCTGTCGAAACATATATGACATTCAAGCTTTCTATATCTGTGATTTTTAGAAGTTTAAATCCTACTCCTGATTTTTGAACGGTCGAGTTTTCGTTGCGAAACCGAGCCACATGTATTCGTCCATAACAACGACCCTAGCAACGGTTTGTTTGGACCCATGACGTCACACTTACGGAGTCAATGGCGGCAGGCTGCCATAAAATAGCCGTGGATCTAGTACACTGTACTGTGGGAGATAATTCGTGCTTGATTGAAGTTGTTCGACGACGCAGATTCTTGAAACCCGGCGTGAACGGTAGCCTCATCTTTCAGGACCCGGCGAAAGTCCTACGAAAGCGCAGCACCGGGGAAAGCAGCGCAGCTCGCATCGAAAGCAGACTCCGTACCGGCGTCTGCTTTCGATGCTAATTTCGATGCGACTTTCGATGCGAGCTGTACTGCTTTTCCCCCGGTGCTGCGATTTCGTGAAACTTCCACCGGGTCCTCAAAGATCGGGATACCGTTTACGCTGGGTTTCAAAACATGTTTCGTCAAACGATTTCAGTCAAGCACGAAATATCACCCACCCTATTTTGACGGCAGCCTGCCACCACACCTGACAAAACGGTGTCTGCCATGGATGGATGACAGTGGCTGCAGGAGCTGTACCTTGGCCAGAGGTAATATAACTCTACCTAACGATGGCTGCCAGTGACCGCATTCGCAGAGCGGGCAAACGCGATCCAGCAATTGTCATTGAGATCAGTGGTTTGCTCTGGGCCGGCTTGCTATAGACAATCGCAGGCATGGCGCCTCACTGGTGCGCCATGCGTGCCAGCATGTGCAGCGTGCGCGTGAACGTAGCTTTGACAAGCTTGCAATTGCACGTGCTTGTCAGCACGAGCAGGGACATGGTGGCGGCCAGATGCCGTGCTTGCAATCGTCTATATACTTCATCTCGCCTTAGCGTGGACTAACTGCGAAGGTTATGCAAGCGCGAGCGGCTACCTTTAACTGCCTTGACTGGAACACTCGCTGCACGAGCGCTCGTGCAGTCGCCGAGGCTTCATACAAAGCAACTAGCTCGCGCTTTTAGCACGCGTGGCTAACAATAGTCCATGCTAAGGTGAGACAAAGTATAGACCAGCGTCTAAGCTGAGACAGGCTGAAAGAAAACAGTGCAAAGGGTGGGGCGCGCGAGCGTCTTGAGACGCGGAGTCCCACTCGGCTCGTGCGCTGGCTTTGGCAGTGCTTTCTTTCCCTGTCTCAGCTGAGACGCTGTTTCTAGCAAGTCGGCCCTAGAGTCT